>BHFT01001017.1:0-46253 GCA_004320025.1 Laticauda laticaudata | reverse complement strand
TATTCAATGAGAAGCCTTTCTGAAGGACAAACAGAATTGTAACTAAATTAAAATCACAGGTCCAGAAATAATAATAAAATATTCCAAAAGAGCTATAAGTACTGTATGTACAACATCTAACAATAGAGGGTTCCAAATTAACTTTTGCAGAACTAAGAGTGAAATAAAAGCACAGTAAAAAAGTTAAAGCATCATGATACATTTTAAAAGATCCACTTATTTTCAAGTCCTGCACTTGGCTTAAAATACCTCAAACTTGGCACCATGCAAACTTGCCCTTCCATCCATGCCACTTAAGGATATTTCATAAACAGAGAGCAGAGAGCAGACTATTTCTAACCAGCATTGCTTTATTTATTCATTCCTCAATCTGTCACATTGCTGCCACATAAATGCACTTTTTTTTTAATGCTTTTGAGTCATTGTTGACTCCTGGTGCAGAGGTGAAATTCAACCACCTCACACCACCTTGGGAGAGGTGGAGGATTTGAATCAGTTGGCCCACCCATGCCCACCCGCCTTCTTCCTTTTAGACACTGTCTCACCAAGCCATACCCACAGAGCCAGTAGGGAACATTTTTGAATTTCATGATGACTGCCTGGACTAAACCTTGTAGTTTTCTTGGCAAGATTTTGGAAGTGGTTTTGGTCACTGCCTACTTCTTAGGAATAAAAAAGAGTGATTGGGCCAAGGTTACCTGGATGGCTTTGTGCACAAGGCAGGCCTAGATTCGTGGTCTCCAGTCCAATACCTTAACCACTACACCAACAACATGGCTCTCTTTTTAAAATATCCACGTAAAAATGAAACACATTTCAACATACGTTTTTTTAATCACAAAGAATATTAATGTATTTTAGCTTCATAAAAGCTAAAATACATTAGCATGCTAATGCATTAGTATTAATAATAATAGCCTAGGCACTTTTCCCAAACTGAGAATTTTGTTATACAATACAGATATGAGCAAAATGAAGGGCAACTGCATTGCAACTTACACATCAGCCTGGTTAGTGCTGGTAATAATATTGCTTTAGATCAAGGTCTTCAAACTTGACAGCTTTAAGACTTGTGGACTTCAATCCCAGAATTCGTCCTCCAGTCATGTTAGCTCAGGAATTCTGGAAGTTGAAGTCCATAAGTCTTAAACTTGCCAAGTTTGAAGACCTTTGGCTTAGACTGAGAATTCAAAAAGCCTGAACTCCCATGAGCATTCCTGTCAGGTGTTTATTTTTTTTTTAAAAGCCTCTGGCTCTCCTAGTCACCTGCCATACTCTAAGAATGGTGTTCAATGGGGAGATGTGAGGGGCTTTCAAGTACAAACCCCCAAGCTAGGAAGTACATTAAAATTGCAACCAGTAATTTTTAACTGCCCCAAGAAATTCACCAGTAATCCTACAATACTGGGTTAGGACATATATCGGTATTATTTTGTTACAACTGTTGTACTGACCACAAATTCCTTGACTGTTTTCAAAAAGGCAGCTGTATTTATGTCTCTGGTTGACAGTTGCAAAATATTTCCCAAAGCAAAACTCTTTACAGAAAGGCAGCCTCTGCTGCTTCTGCCACGTTGGTATCATCTGTTAAAGCTACAGCTGGGAAACAGCTCATGGTTTCCAACAATTCATCAAGAGATCCAGAAGTCTAGCTGTCTGGTCTTCAATTTTCCTTTTATCAATCTGTCTTACCCTGGCTGTTTTTCAATAGTTTGGGAATTCAGGCCAATTTTTTTAAAAAAATACGGTAATTTTATTAAAGTTTGTAATTACAACAGCGGGAATTCAGATTAATTTTAGACACATTACATCCCTTAAAAATACATTTCAGGCTTTAAAGAGCTTTAGGCTTCTGATCTTTAAATGCTGCAATTATACAAGGCCCTTTCAATGTTTAATTGTTTTTAGCCATTGCTGCTTGAAAAGTATGAGCACACCATGATTTAAAAATATACACAGACCTGCAATGTTCTTATTGCCAGATTTACGTAAGAAAATTAGACATTAAGATGGATTACTTGGGGCTGTTCCTATGAAGAGATTGACCAAACAGTACAGCAGCTGGTTCACTATTCTAAGGTTTGACTTTTAAGCTACTAAGAAAATAACACAATAAACTTTAAAACACGTTTTAAAGCACGTTGACTTATGCAAGGTTTATAGAGTCAGATGAGAGGGGTGTATAATTTGAGAGGACTGTATAAATTAAAGAAAGGAAATAATCAGATTCCTCTTTGGGGTAATGTATTGGAAAAAATGGAATCTGCATTAGTTACAGATGTGTTCACACAACATGCTAAAGATTATGGATCCCAGTGAGGTATTTACTCAGTGAACATGTACAAAAGGCAAATATGGCATGGCATGGTTTCCCAGTCTTCAACCAAAATTTCTGCTTACAAGCCCACACTAATCCAACTAGGGCTCACAGACAGCATATATAACTAGGAAGGGGTAATTTGCCCACTCTTCTGTGTCCCTAATTCAATCTTCATTTTTGTAGGTTTGCACTTATGGATGCAAAGAGGATGTAAAACGTTAAAAGTTGGAAAACGCTATGCATCCGTTGTGTACTCATTGCATACATGTTTCATACGCTCTATCCGTTGAGCATCCGTCCACTGTGATTTCATCCGCGCAAGAAGTTTTGAGCTGCACAAAACTTTGTGAACGGATGAACTTTCCGCTGTGTAAGATGTAAATCCGTGACATCCGAGCAACAAATGTACTATGTCCGTTTATCATCCGTTAAACGTCCGCTGTATCCTCTCTGCATCCTCTGGGCATCCTCGCAACTCACATCCGCTGCAGCTGAAAACAGAAAGAGGGAGGAAAGAAAACGTACGTGGAACGTCTATACATCGTTAGTAGCATGGAAATAGAAAGGATGTGCAGTGAACCATTTGCATCTGATATACATCTGCGCGGCATCCCCTTTCTTTCCTTTAGGCGTACGTGATGCATCCGCTTCATCTTCTATGCGTCTGCTTCACAATTCTCCCCCGGAACCCCTTCGGAGGTGTCATCCGCTTTCATCCGCTAGGCTTCCTATGAACATCCGTTTACCATCCCCGCTACATACCACCCACATCCGTTCTTTTCCTTTCTTTTCCGTTCTGTTTATGCAAATTTTCACCACTTTTTGGAGCGGGTGACAATGGAAGGAGCCACTCCCAAAATTTTGCTCGTCCGCTGTGTCCTTTATGCATACGTTTTGCATCCGTCAGCCAGTGGGACCGGGCCTTTAGCTCCAATTTATTCCTGCTACCGAGCATCATTTTCTTAGAAATACAAACTCCATATGCTAGCATACGCTTCAGATGACAGATTGGACCACTACTGGATAAATAAATTAAACCAAGTCATGGTTTCAGATCATCATCAGGCTGTCTTATGATCTGGGTTCAAACAGTATTTTAGGCCAAGTCACAATATGTTATGCAAACCAGATCACAGACCTCAAAGGAAAATTGTGAGAAAACTTTGCACATCTGAGCAAAGTACTGTCAGATGCTGAAATAGGAGAATCTGGATGCAACCTGAAAAAAAGCTGCCAAAATAAAAACGCAGTCACATCTCTGGAAATATAAAATCTAGCTTTTAACTTGAAAATATATCCATTTTTCATTGAAAACCATAATTTGATAGACAATAGACAATAAAGTTATTACAATAGGTTCGATATTAATAAGGCTAGGATACTGTAATAAGGAACCATAGACACCGGAAGCCAAATAAAAGGCTTTATGTAGAATTGGAAGAATAAATATTTTAGATAATCTCAGATGCAGTAAAATTCTTGGCTATAAAATGCTGCTTTGAAGTGCTAATTTCAAGTAAATTTTTGTGTGTGTAATTTGAAGAATTATAGGGAAAAGGCATGCAGGGATTTTAAAGTAATATTTTTTAACTGTATGAAACTGCCCAAAGTAATTTTGAAACTGAGAAGGCTAAATGTAACATAGAAATAATTCATCAACTTAATTAGAACATCATTTCCAAAGTCAAATCTTGTAACAATGTAAAGCAGGGTGTCAAGGCTCAGGGGCCGAATACAGCATGCGGGATGCTTAGCAGCAGAATCATGCAAGATTACAACACTGTATTATTCATCTCCTTACTGTAATAACTATATCTTGGGGAAGTATAGTGGCTCCATAAACATTTTGATTTTGTTGTTTCTTACCTGTCCCACGTAGACTAATCCCTGGAGATGATCAACAGCGACACAAAATGTTTGACCAGTAAATTCTTCTGGAAACTTTGGCCACTCTAGATCAAGCTTGTAGAGTGGTTTCTGTATCTGCCACAATGAATAAGTAGTCCACTGATTTAACACCTTACAAATTAAGCACAGAAACAATACTGTTAAACAGTGGTCTGATTTACCGTGAAGCATCATTCAGGCCATTAGTAAATTGATCTGTCCAGAAAGGGTTAACTCCACCTCTTTGTTAATTTATTTGCTATACTGTTTCCTCTTTTCTCCAACAACAATCCTGTGAGGTACATTAGGCCGAGAGAGCATTAAAAGACAAATGTTTAGGTCTAACTTGAGGGAATCCTCCTTCTTCAATCATATGTATTGATTTAGCTGAGGAGGAAAAATACTTTTAAACAACTTTATTTAACTTTATTTATTTACAAACAAAAATACCTTCAAAGCATTTTCAAACAGCCCCACCCAGAGACAAAATGGTAACTATTGTTTCTTTCCAAGTTGAGATCAATTCCTCCCCACTACATAGACGTATGCATGCAGGTAATGCTCAACTTATGACCACAATTGAGCCCCAAATTTCCATTGCTAAGCAAGACAGCTATGTGCATTTTGCCCCATATTATGACCTTCCTTGCCACAGTTGTTAAATGAATCACTGAATTTGTTAAGTTAATAACATGTCTGTTAAATGAATCTGGCTTTTCTATTAACTTTGCTTGTCAGAAGGTAACAAAAAGTGATCGCATGACCCCAGGACACTGCAACTGTCATAAATACATGTTACTTGCCAAGCATCCGAATTTTGATCATGTGACCATGAAGATGCTACCATGGTCGTAAGTCACTTTTTTCAGTGCCACTGTAACTTCAAATGGTCACTAAATGAATGGTTGTAAGTTGAGGACTACTTGTATACTTGGCAATAATATGGAACTGATTTTCCATTCTTGTTCTTCAAAATTCTCTCAACTTCCTAGTCTAGCTCACAAGAGGAGAGGTCTCCTTGACAACTCTACTGACAACTTTACTGTCATTGCACCTCGTTCGATGAAATCAAACACCATCTTCAGTGTACATCATGACCATGACCATGAAAATAAACACAAACACACATCCTTCACCCTCCACACATTGACCGAAAACCCCTGACACCGCACCAATACTTCTATACAGAATTCAAAAGAGCGACTGCCCTGGGATAGAAGCTGTTTTTCAGCCTATTTGTCCTTGTTTTTATTATTCAGTACCATCTGCCAGATGGTAATAGTCCAAAAAAAGGGGTGCCCAGGATGAGATGGATCTTTGAGAATGTTTTGAACTTCCTTAAGGCAGCAAGGAGCTATAAAGCTCTTCCAAAGAGGAGAGAGGGCAACCAATGATCTTCTGGGCAATGACGTTAACCCTCTGGAGCGCTATCCTATCTGCCACTGTGCAATTGGCAAACTACACAGAGGTGCAGTAAGTTAAAATATTCTCTATGGTGTAGCGGTAGAAGGTCACCAGCAGTTTTTCATTCATTTAGCTTTGCAGAAATCAGCCAATGACAGCAACACAAAACTAGGAATGTGTCACTATCCATACATTCATAAACTATAATTTATCCTCATCAGTATTTATACTATAAAGCCCAATGATCTGGCTTCTCTACTTGTCTAGAGAAGACCAAGTAATGCCAGGAAATCAACATCATTCTGTTAAGATAAATTTTGTTGGGACAGCGGCACATGAATAGGGATTAATTGGAAAGGATGGTTATATACTGTCAAAAGATGCATTTCAACTGCATTTCCTATCATTTCCATAATATGGAAATCTAGTTGAGACTTCTTAGAATTGCAGTCTCACTACAATTAAATGATATTCAACAGGGGAAGGCTATTGTAAATACAATTCCTTGAAGGGAAAAAATGCAGGCTTCAAAAAATCTAGTTTAAATTTATTTACACATAAATAATTCAGAATTAAAAAGGAAAGTGAAATAATTCAACAGGTTCCCTTCAAATTTGGAAACAATGTTAAAACAAAAGATACAATTTGCTAATTAAGTGTAAATCTTGCACATTAGCAAAAACTTTCCAACATCACAGGTGACACAGTGAGGTATTCTGAGGTAATTATGACTGATTGTGAAGTGGTTGAACTTGTCAGTATGCAGGGCACCCAAACAATACACGATCAATACTTTAAA
This sequence comes from Laticauda laticaudata, assembly GCA_004320025.1. Classification (NCBI taxonomy): domain Eukaryota; kingdom Metazoa; phylum Chordata; class Lepidosauria; order Squamata; family Elapidae; genus Laticauda; species Laticauda laticaudata. The sequence goes on along the minus strand of BHFT01001017.1, from coordinate 39,843 downwards.
GCAAATATTAGTTGAAATCAAAATGTAAAATATCGAGTATTATACTTCTGGATTTTGCATGGATATACTTTGCAATCAGTTTGGCACAGCGGTGAAGGCATCAGGGTAGAAACCAAAAGACCTTTCTAGTCCTACCTTAGGCACAAAGGCAGATGAGTGAAGGAGGCAGTGCCAAACCACTTCCCAAAAACGCGCCAAGAAAATGGTAGAGACTTGTCTAGGCGGCCTCCAAGAATCAGACATGACTGATTGAGTGGAAGAAAAAATGTATTCACAATTGGAATATTGTACAGGATACAGCTTTGATTACTGCATTTCCCCCCCCCCNACTGCATTCCCCCCCCCCCCAAAAAAAAGAAATCAAAGAATCAAAAAAAAGCATCAACCAAAATTATCAGAGCACTAGAACATCTTTCCCTTGAATGCCCTACTATGATATTTACTATAATTTTCAGCAATAATAATGTTGGCTGATTAATTTAGGGAGTTATAATCTACACATTCTTGGCAGAGTTAGAGCAATTCTCTTTGAGGAACCTCTGGCTGGGGTATATCTGGTTCTAGAAAAACACTAAATGAAAAGATGTCAAGAGGTAGAGAAAAGTGTGGCATGTGGACAAATCTAGAGGCAATAAAGCTGGGCAATGGTTCAAGAACAGATAAAATGAACAGATAAAATGAAATAAAGTTTGATACTCGATGTGTTGAAATGGAATTTGCTACAAGATGTAGGGATGGCTGTCACCTGTGGCAATCGTAAAAGGAGAGCAATCAATTTAATAAACAAGGATCAGCAAACAATAGCTACAAGTCATGAGAGGAATACATTATTTTCCAGAATCACAGATCATTTCATTTTGAATATCATGAATCACAGATCATTTCATTTTGAATATAAGGAGATGTGGTTGCTTCAGTCAGGCCCTGCTTCACAGCTTCTTGTACATATCTAATTGACTAGATATGTGTAATGGAATGGAATTTTGGATCAGTTAGGCTTTTGGTCTTATGACTGTACTAAATTATCCTTATTTGGGTTAATAGGCTGGATCAGCATCTGATGAAAGATGAGGTCTTAAATAATATCCTTAAAACTGATCCATATCAGAAGTGCAGTTCCATTTAAAAGACAGTGAAAGACATTTTCCAGGTTAGGCATACCCTATCCCTATCCCAGATACCCAAATGATATCTGCAGGAGATGGGCAGTTTAGAAATACGGTAGGAAATATAAATAAATAAAAATACATTTTCTTTGGATTAGGTTTCAGTGTATGGCTCTCACTGTATCCAGTCCTAAATGTCAGACACTGGTTCAGATTTTCCATAGCTTCAATTTGAATGGAAAACGGGGAAGCTGATACCACTGCACTGTATTTACTCAGATTCTGAAGCTTAGTGTAGCAAAAGGAGTGATAAGATACAATAAAATGGAATGCTATAACTATCTGGATAAAATTTATGGATAAGCATAGCAGCTGGGGCACAAGGATAACACTCTCAACAGCATTAAGAACCTCAGAAGCACTTTATAAAGCTATCAGAAATAAGGAAATGTCCAATTTTTTTCTCCTTATACTGAGCCTCTTAAACTGTTCACAGATTTGCCAGCCTCAAACCTTCATTTTTTTTAATTAAATTTGGGCAGGGTGGCATGTGGAGAGGACACAAGTTTTCCTCTTCTCCTGAAATATAAAGAAGAAGGTTATTAACTTTCTATTCTGAATATAAAGAATGTTATTAACTTTGCATTAGTTAGCCCAAGCTAACCTCCAACTATTTCTTTTCCCCCAGCATCAAGAATATTTATTTAAGCTCTCAAAAGCCCTAGTCAGTCAATTCCCACACTTCTCTCTCTCATTTCCTTTTTTGGTTTTATTTTCAAGTGTGTCCAAAGAAACTACTGCCATGTTTGCCCTTGCTCCATTTGTCATTGACATGATGAACTAGACAATTTGTGTGTGTTTGTGTGTTTTAGATGTTATATTTTATGCCACAGTATTAATCCACTAATCATGCTGCCCGATAGTGAGGGCAACTGTAATTCAACAGAACTTCGAAAAGAATAATGGCAAATTTGATATACATATATGTTTGGTTGACTGGACTCAATATCCAAAATTATTTTACCAAAGCTCTCACCTGATTCAAGAATTCTTAATCAATTCATAATTTAAGTTTGTCAAGAGATAATTTTTGATTATTTGTAATTATTTTCTCAAAAATCACTTGGGGGCATCGCGGACCCACTGTTAGATCTATGAGATGTGCGCTGCAAAAAACTGGCAGCCTTATTTACAATTGAACTCTGAGCGAATTAAAATCATTGCGAAACCTTTTGAACACCGCTATATAGAGACCTACGCAACCGATCGTTGTTGTTAATCCGGCTTGCCAACCCACCTCCAACTCGGACCCGACTCTGTACAGGACTATCAACAACAGGAACAAACCAGCCCCTCCGAGTCCGGCAAACAACCGCACCCGACAATGGCCGTGAGCCCCCATTGACGCTCCGCAGCGGCCGCTTACGGAAACAGGCTCACTAACCCGCGCAGCGACAACGGGCGCGCGAAAAGCTTCTTGGGAGATTGAGTGCTGCTCTTCGTTCCGAATGAGGCGGGCAGGGGCTTTAGAGAACTACGAGTCCCATGAAAGCATCGGGGTTGGGTGGGCGAGCCTATCCAAAGTAAGAGAGAGAGAGACTGAGCAGGGTCCTGTCATTCAGTGGCCTTTCTTCGTTCCATCCAGGGCCTGGAGTGACGAATTGGGGCGCAACCAGCGATCGCAAGTCCATTTAAGAAGGTGAGCGCTCCAGCAACCGGGGTGGTTTCCCGCTCTTTTTATGACCGTTATAAAAAGATTGGTAAGCTGCTTTTATTTTTTTGTTCATGCTGGAACGTTGGTGTGCAAGCTGCACTTCGTGTATTTACAAAAGGGGGAAATGGGGGGAAACAATATGTGCACACTGCCACTTTGGCTTTGTATAAAAGGACCAGGGGTAAATTAAGTCTTATTTTCTCCCGCTGAGCTTTCTTTTAAAACGGTTTTATTGGTTGGAATAAATTAATGGTGCCTGGCTTTTCCCATGTGATTCTTAAAACATGGAGGTTGCAGAGTTAGGAGGCTATTAAAAAGAGAAGACCTCAATTATTTTGCTTTTTAACAGAAGAAAAACAGCAAGTGGAGAGTAACGCAGCCTGCATTCTCCCAGCCGTTTTGTTTTACAGATGCACACCAATTTAAAAGAGAAAAATAATATAGATTTAGGAGTCAGCCCTACCCACTTTCCAGCATGGCCCGTCTCACTGAAGTCATGCCAACCCGCAGGTGTCTGTGTGTCTCTTAAAACGTGGCAGCTTACAATTTAAAACAAAGCATGCACATACAATAGTGCAAAATATATAACTGAAACAAGTAAATGAAAATATAGTAGTCAAATTGGATGCTATACGAAATAGATACTTAAGCAGAATTGTGAGTTATTTTTATGTTCCATTTATAATGAAGTCTCCCCATTATTATAGAAATGCTGTTGACTTTAAAGGCTGTCAAATTCATGTGGCTAGCCAGGTTGCATTGTATATTGTTGCTGGTTTCAACCCATACATTTTTCTTCCTAGTGGTTTTTTTTTAGTGGAGGCCCTACTTTTTTGTCTTTTTTAAGAAAGTGTTTGATCCATTTGTTGCAACAGAAATTGACTGACTGGCTTGTTGCCCAAGCCCTGACATCAAGCCTAAGTATAATGACTGGGCCCAAAAGTCACCCAGCCAGGTTTCATGCCAATGGCAGAACTAGAACTCATGGTCTCTTGGTTCTACCCCCTAAAATTATACATACATACATATAATCTAGAGATTGTGTACATAACTAATATGTGCCCTTCATTCCTTACTGGACTAGGGAAACAAGTATGAAAAAAATTCTAGTAGCAAGCATATATATTCTCCATGAAAAAATTGGATAAATTTTATACTGATAAGATTTTTCTCATTTGAGCATTTATTTTCTTTGAAAGAACCATTCAAACCTCATAAAATAGGCTCAATCTAATTGTTTTCATATCAAGTATAGGTAGTCCTCGACTTAAAACCCCAACTGAGCCCCAAATTTCTGAAATATTTGTTAAGTGAGTTTTGCCCCATTTTAAAACCTTTCTTGCCACGGTTAAGTGAATCACTGCAGTTTATAAGTTAGTAACCCAGTTGGAAAGTAAATCTTACTTCCCCATTGATTTTGCTTGTGAGAAGATTGCAAACGGTAATAGCATGACCTTGAGATTCAGCAGTGGTCATAACTGAACGAGTTGCCATGCATCTGAGTTTTGACCACATGATCATGGGGCTGCTACAAAGATGGTAACTGTGAAAACCGGTCATAAGTCACATTTTTCAGTGCTGTTCGTAAATTTGAACAGTCACTAAATGAACTGTTGTAAGTTGAGGACTATCTGTAATATAGCTTGTGTGGGCAATGGATATGGAGATGAAAATGTCAGTTGGGATAAAACAGTTTCCAGAAAATCTACATCTCTGTCTGAGGTCAGTAGTATATGAAAGGCAATATTTAAAAATGTTATTAGCAAGCTGTATAAGGACTCTTTCATTCCTGTCTGTAGGACAATTTTTAGAAGAACAACGAAGAATGTACTTCATGGACTTTTTACTGGATAAAATCATTCTTATGATCTGTGAAAGGAAATGTAAATTGCACTAAAATCCTTACAGTATACTGTCATTTACTAGACATTTAGTCCTCACTTGATGGTACAAATTCAGCACGACTTACCACACAGGGCATCTTTTTATAGATACCTGTGGGAAATATAAGATAATACTGGCAGAGTTTATCATCTATTATTTTATTTTATATAGATGGGAGAGAAAAATATTAGATTGTGCCATAACAGCCTGGCATATGAAAGTTAAGCAAGTTGATATTAAATAAATGATTCAGAGTTGCTGGGAAAGGAACCTCTGAACTGGCATTACCTCCTACCTCCGCACATCGAGGAGGTAAAGCAACTGCCAGCGATACTCTCAGGTGAAGATGTTGTGAGGGGAGGCTCAACCCCTCCCCTCAGGAGATGCAAAGCATTCAACGTCCCTCTGGAGTGCTTCTCTTCCTCCTCGCCAGAAGTGCTCACATGCCCAGCGGGAAGGAGGAGGTTTGGCAGGTGACAGAGCGGCAGTGAGCACTTTGCAGCTCCTGAGGGGAGAGGTTGAGCCTCCCCCTTACTTCTCCACCTGAGGGCATTGCTGGTAGCTGCTTCCTGCAGCTCAGGAGGTCCGCGCTCATTGTTGCTCGGCCTCCTCGATGCACGGAGGCAGGAGGCAGCAGCCATGACACGGGCTTGCTGGGGAAACTGCAGGATTGCCCCACCTCCCCGCCAGCCATCTGGTCTTCAGCACGTGGCTTGTCAGCCTCCAGACATCAGATTCCCACCAACCAACACCAGTTCAAAGGTTCCTTTCCCCCCACCCCCTCGCAGGCTAGGGAACACCCGGGAATGGCTCCGATGCAGCAATTTCCCATGCGCTGCCCTCCCTCCCTGCATGCATCAGTCCATCTGCTACCGGTATCACCCCTGTTGCAGATAAGGGTGCGCTGTGGCCGACCAATTTTTTCTCATGGACCACCAGTGGGCCACGGACCACCGGTTAGCAACCACTGTTCTAGGAAATATTAAAAAGGCAGAATATTTTCCCTAAAAGAGAAATATAAATGTTAGGGGGCACAGAAACTCAACCCCAGCAGATATTTTTGGCGCCAGCTTATTTACAGATAAAAGGCTGGGCCAGCTTATCTACAACACAAAAGACCTTCACTCTCAGGACATGATAGGATTAGCCCTCGCTCAGATCCAAACCAGGACAAAGCCATTAAGCCTTAATAGGAATTGCCCAAAGCCCCTTAACTACATCACCCAGCAAGATTCAACCAAGCCTGGGACTCAAGACAACCTACAAAGTTACCAAGTCTTGACAACCAATCAGGATACATTTCTTACCACAGGAACAGGAAGCAAGTTCAAAGCCTAACATAGGCTATAAAATTCTCTCCCTTTCTCACCCTTGTGCTCATTTTTTGCCCAGGACCTGAAAACCATGTGGTCCTGTCCACCATTGAACCATCCTTCCAAGCAATCTCCCTGTTTCCAGTGTCTTTCTTCCCGCTTGGAACTGAACCCAGATGGACATTTCTTCCAGCAGTGCTATGGAAAATAATTTGACCCCCTCATCACTGTTGGAGCCCCTCAAATATTGGAACAGAACTATCATGTTTCCCCTAGTCCTTCTTTTCTTTAGATTAGACATACCCAGTTCCTGCAACCATTCTTGGTACATTTTAACCTTCAGCCCCCTAATTATTTTTGTTGCAATTCTCTGTACTCTTTCCAGAGTTTCCACATCTTCTTTATATTGTGTTGACCAAAATGAATGCAGTATTCATCCTCATGCGGAAAAAAACATCTTATAAATCAAGGTCTTATGGGAAAGAAAGATGTTCTGGACTGGCAATATTATCACCTAATTTATGTGATTTGCCCTTAATGTTGGCATTCTGTTTATGTAGTGCAATATGTATAGTGCAATATGCTTCCTTGCTGAATATCATTTTCATACTTTTCTCTTTTTACTTCCCCATACTTGCAAACCTGTGATTGTAAGAGCTAGAAAACTATAAGAATTTACTTACTTTAATGTCTCAGTAGTGTAAACAACGCTTGCTCTTTCTCCTGGTAACCTATTACCATTACATTTCAAATGTGAAATTTATTTACCATATCATTGAATGAAATGTATATCTCTGTTGATTGACATAATGATAGTACTGCTATTATAACCCATCTTACATCAGGCTTAATGTAGTTGTGACCTTTGATTCTTCAGTTAAAGACCAGGTTCCTGCAATCTCTTGGCTTATGGACAAGGGTGCTTTGCAGACTTCCTAGAGAAAGAAAAAAACATTTAGTCTTCATGTTCAATTGCCCTCTCTATTTTCTTCATACTTTTTGTCTGGAAAAAAACTGGATTTATATTTTAGCTGTGGAGATCATGCTGTAATTTAGAATGGGAGAAATGAGAGACACCAAACCCTTGACAGAACATGGATGTCTGGCTGTGCTGGTGTCCTTGCTTTTGCCAAGACATTGCCCAGTCTTGTGCTTTAGTGCTGCAGTTTCACCACTGAACATCTGGATAATTCAACTTCTCTCCCTACTGCATGCTTATAGCCCTGTATTCTCAGATGTGTCCCTGAGATTTGCAGTGCCAGTATATCTGAAGCTGGGGTGGGGCAGTCTAAGGTTTTTTTTATTATTATTATTATGTTTGGATATAAACCAGCCTGGTGATATATGTGAATTGTTTTAAACGTATGAAATTAAGATTAAGACAAGATTAAGAAAAGGAAAATATGATTTTGTTAAAGTTGAATCAATCTTCCCATATCTCACTGATTATAAGAAGATTGCTTCTTGTTTCATCAGAACATTTTCCTCCATGATATGTTCTTAATATACCTAGTTTTTCTTAATGACACAACCCATATTCTTGCATCTAAGTGTAGCACGCAGAAACCAATAATGTCTGTGTTTAATTGGTAATCTTGTTTTCGGATGTTGTTCATTCTGCCCATGTTGCATCAGGCCATTTTAATAAATTTCTAAAGAGCAAATAAAATTTCAAAATGTTGTTTGTGGATGCTTCTGTTTTCCTCTTTGAGAAGTAATTCTGATGCCAAAAGCTTTGGATTTATGAAGAACAAAGAGGTATTGCAAACTGCTTTGGGGAATTTCCCATTTTCAGTGGTATCTAAATCAGAACTGAGTGAATGATTTACTTCCTAGTATGGATCCTCTTACACAAGAGAGGATTCAGGTTGTTTCTGCTCACTTCATCTGCTTGAGAAAAATTGAACTGCTCCCTAGATAGCTATCGGCGTTTTGCTAAACCATCCTGTGATTTATTTTATTTTGGTTTTGGTTTAAATGATTGGGCAGACTCCTACTATTGTGGTTTGCTGATCATGGCTTGTTGCTCAGCAAATCAATAGTTTAGTGCAGTGTAGCTCTAAGTGTGCTATGTTAAATGGATGAAGATAGTATAAGAGTTTCAAGATGTCTGTGTAAAATGGCTCAAGTGTGACAGATGAACAAAATCCATACTAAACTTTCATTCTCTAAATGATCATTCCAGCAACAAAACTAATTTCTACATAAAGTGGAAATCAAGCATTATTATAACTTTTATACCCTTCCCTTCCTAGGACAGCAATTATTATGGCAAAAATCATTTAGCAGATTCAGTTTGCATGGAGCACAAGTACTGGAAGGAAAAGTCGAAGTAGTGCTGGTTTATTTTCTGCAGTCTTGGGAAGAAATTAAAATGAAAATAGTAGTAAATGGATGTAAGCACTGTAACTGCAAAAGAGCTGAACAGTTGCCTTCCCTCTCAACAGCATTTTTCTGTTAGTTTCTTGGCAGGAACTTCTAAATGGAATTCAGTCAGATTTCTATCCCTGGCATGGAGCCCTACCTCCCAAAGTAGACCAAGGGCTAATTTGAGTTAGGCCTTAAGTAAGGCTGTGTTCCAAAACCTCTTCTCCTTATCAAAGGCTTGTAAAGCGATTGTAAATATTAATATAAGAGTGCATCTCTACCCGCCTGAAGGACCATGGGTTCAGACTGAAGTAGTAAGAGTTTCTGTGTCAAATGTTAAGCAAAGCACCATGTCTGATAGCAAAAATCAAAAGGAATCTGATAGCACCTCTTGTAACTAACACATGTTATTAAAAGGCATACTTTTTGTGAGCTGTAACTCACTTATCAGATCAATAGGGTGGTTTGATTCATGTAGACTTTAAATTAGAATGTGGAGAGGGTAGAAATGGTATCTTGACGGCTTAAGCCTTTTAATCAACTGTCTTGGTTGGAAAAGTACTGGAATAATTCTGTTTTCTAAGCTCTATTTTATCTAATTTGGCTGGTGATTTCTGGCCCCATCTTTTCTTCCAGAAGCTCAAGGTAAGAAGCAGTGTGGTGTAATGGTTAAGATGTCAAATTAAGATCAGAAGACCCTGATTCTAGTCTACCCTCAGCTACAGAATTTCACTTGGTAATGTTAAGCAGTTCACTAGGTAATGTTGGACTTTCTCAGCCCACCTCACACCAAGGAAAAAATGGAAAGAAATCTTCAGTGAAAGGTGGGTTATAAAATAATAAGCTAGATATAGCATTCTTTTGCTCAAGTTCCCTATAGATCTAAACTAATTCAGTTAGTTTTCATTGCTGAGTATGGACTTGAACTTGAGTCTCCTTGATCCTAAATCCAGTATCTTCAGTCTTACCAGCTCTTTATTCTTTTTTTTTTTTAAAGAATTTTATTAATTTTCTACAAACACACATAAACATACATAACAGTTAAAAATACACTATTCTCATATATATTCCGGTGTGTCGGTTGATTCATACAGTTTTGTGGCATTCATTTTGTAGTTGTCAATTACAGTTATATTGGCATAAACAATTCATATTATCAATCCATATCCTAATATTACTAAAAAAAAAAAAATTTATTTTGAGTATACTTTTAATCATTCATGCCTTTTGAGATATGCAATACTTTAAACAATTTTATTCTATAACCAAATCAATAATCATAAACAAATCATCCTAAAAACCCTTTATAGATATAGTATTAATGTTCTATTATCGTATTTTTTATACCATCTAAGCCATTGATAAAAAAGATCCAAATTTCATAAAATTGTTTATCTTCTTGGCTTCTCTAATTTCAATGTCAATTCTACTCATCTCAGCACATTCCAGTATTTTCTTAATAATTTCTTCCTGTAATGGTATTTTCTCATTCTTCAATTTTTAGCAAATAACAATCCTAGCCGCTGTTAATACATCTACAATCAAATATTTCAATTCTTTTATTATATGTGTCAGGTAAAATTCCCAATAAAAAAATCTCTGGTTTCAAGTCTATGTGTTTCTTTTGTCATTTTTTCCAACCATATGTGAATTTTAGTCCAATATTTTCTAGCATCCTCACATAGTCCCCACAATATGAATAGATGAGCCAGGTATCTGATGACATTTCCCAACATTTTCAGATTGTTCTTGAACATTCTGGCTTATTCTTGTCGGGGGGAAGTGCCACCTGAAAACATCTTATACAAGTTTTCTTTTATATGCTGTTGAATTGTCATTTTATAATTTTGAGACACCATAATTTTTGCCATTTCTTCTAAATCAATCCCATATCCAAAATTTTTTCCCCCAAACAATCATAGTTTCTCTTTAACTTGTTTCTTCCTCTAACTTAATTCCCAATGAAATAACCATATACGTTTTTTTAATCAACTATTGCTCATTCAGTATGAGCCTCATCAATATCTCTAATTCTAAATCAGTCGGTTTAGATGCATAGAATCCTTCCAATTTTAAAAATCTTCATGCAATTTTGAGTTGTATTGCGCATATGAAAACCAGTTCATCTTTATAAGCCTTGTTCCTCTAAGTTTTGGATCGATTTAAGTCCACCCTTTTCATCTAACAATTCCCATATCTAACTGTTTGTTTCCTTTTTTTTATAGATCATGAGGAATAGGAAAATGGCTTCAATAGTCGATAACCCAAACTGAATTTTTTCAAAATTAACATTGTTTTTTTTATCTTTTTCCCAATTTAACCACAAAGACTCCCGTATATAATGTCTTCTGAAATACCCTGTGTTTTAGTTCCCGTGTACGCATACAAAAGCATGCCAGCCAACAGTAAATCATGTCCTTCTAATGTCAACAAAGTCTATGTTTTCTAAATGGTTATCCATTCTGTTGACCCACATCAAAACTTGCAGCTTGATAATACAGTTCCCAATTAGGCAACGCCAAAACCTCCTCTAAATTCTAGCATCTTGCAAAAGCTTTAAAGCTTTATTCTCGCTCTTTAACCTTGCCATATAACTTCAACATGAATTTTAATTTAAATCTTCAAAATAGTCTTTTCCAAGTCTAATGTGGTATTGTTGAAAGAGAAACAAAATTCATGGGTAAATATTCATCTTAATTGTTGAATATCACCCTAAAATTACATGAACAATTGCAAGTTTTCCATATTCCCTTCAAGTCCTGTATTATTGTGTTATGAGTTTAGTTAAGTAATTTTCTCGTTAAATGTCTATCTCTGCGTCAAATATATCCCCAGATACTTACACCCTATTTGTTCAACTTGGATTTTCAAAAGCAATCCTGTCAATTTTCTTTTCGTTCTCAATAAAACATGTTTCTTTGTTAGAGATTCTTTGTTTTTATCTTTATTTATCCTTCACCAGCCATCGTCCATCTCACCAATATGTCTCTATCTTTTCCCATATAACTTTTGGACGGTTTTCTAAGGGCTCTTCCAGAATAAAGCTAAAGTCCGTCAGCAAAGCTTGTAGTTTAAATTCTTCTTTTTTAAGTTTCATTCCTTTTATACTATTTCATCATCCCTAATTTTCTATTGAACACTTCCCAGGAGTCAATACGAATTAACAACAGGAGATAGAGGACAAACCCTTGTCTATCGTGCCTTTTCTTATATTCAATCAAGATCTGTACATTCTCCTCCATCAATTACTTCTTGCCCGTCTGTTATATTTTTATATATGGCTCTCTAATGGCTTGAATATAATTTTCTCGGCAAAACCCACTGTTCCAATAGTAATACACATAAATCTCCAGTTCACGTTGTCAAAGCCTTTTGAGCATCTAGAAATACTCAAAGCCATTTGCTTCTCAGATGAGCCTCATAATATTCCAAGGTATCCAAGATTACTCCTCATATTGTCTCTAAATTTGTCTCTTGGCAGAAATCCATTTTGATCTGAGTGAATAAGAATTATTTAAATATTTTTTCAGTCTTTCTGATAAAATTGAAGCAAAGATTTTATAATCTGCATTCATAAAGGAAATAGGTCTATAATTCTTAATTGACAACGGATCAGCCTCTTCTTTTTGGATAAGTGTACTATAAGCCTCTGACCATGTTTTGGGTGTCATCTTCTTTAACATAACTTCATTCATAACTTCTAACAATGGGATGCTCAATGATTCTTGAATTTTTTTATAGAATTTCTGCCGGAAGCCCATCTGGACCTGGTGCTTTCCCATTGTTTTGTCTCTTAAATGCTTCTTGTTTAATTCCATCATTGTTTTATATACTTTCTAACATTTCTTCAGTCTCTCTTTAGGTATCTTCGGTAAGTTAACATTCTGTAATACTGTTTAATTTTATCTCATATCAATATTCTCTTGTTTATATAGTTGCCCATAAAATCTCGAATAATTTATTCTTTTTCTCCTTATTACCACAACAGACTTGGCCTTGATCATCTATTAGTTTCAATATTTTTCTTGAATTCCTTCTCCTTTCTTAGTTTATATGCTAGCCATCTACCTGGTTATTTATTCTTCAAAATATTCTGTTTAAAATTTTCTAATTTTCTGTGCCAGTTCTTCTTTCCCTATTAATTCCTTTATGCTTAATTACATCCAGTTTCAATTTAATACCTTTTTTCTGTGGCATTTTCTGTAATTCTTTTTCAAGTCTTTTATATTCGTCTTCCAAGGTCTTGGAGGCTTGTCTTTTCTAATATTCTTTTTTCTTGTATAATCTATTTATCAAACCTCTAGCATACTGCCTTCATTGTATCCCAGACATTCTGTATTGAAGTATCTCTTCTTTTTTGTTTTCTTACAAGAAAAAGACTAATTCCTTCTCCATCATTGTATAAAGTCTTTTCTCCTTTAAAATAGTGTTATTTAATGTCCATCTCGATCTTTTTTTTTGTACCTTCCATTTAATTGTCATTGGACTATGGTCTGCCCAAGTATTTATTTCAATGCTTGTTTTTGAATAGTGGATATTAATTCTGTTGAGATCCAAATCATATCTAATCTGGACCATGATAAATGTCTATTAGAGTAAAAAAGTATATTGTTTAACTTTAAACGTTTCTCCTTTCTCTCCAAAATATCTTTTAAAGGTTAATTCATCTGTCATTTTAAAAAAAAGATTTAGGGAGAATCTTTCTATTGTTGTTTTATTGTTGTTGTTATATAGTCCAATTTACTTGTCCACAATTCCATTAAAATCCCCCATCATAATTATATTGACATAATCCAGTCTAATTATTTCCATATGTAGTTTTTGTAAAACTCTCTGTTTATCATTCGGAGCATAAATTGCAATCAGGGTATTTTTGCTATATATGTCCATTATTTCCACATTAATACTCTGCCGTCTTCATCCGTGTAGATCAGTTTTGCTGGAATATCCTCTTTAATATAGAGAACCACTCCTCTTTTCTTACATTGAGTCAAAGAAGTAAATATTTTCCCTAATTTTGGGTTGCATTAACAATTGCTTCATGTTGTTTTTATAATATGAAACTTCTTGTAAGCAAATTAATATCAAATTTTAATTTCTCTAATTTTATTAAAGGTTTTTCTTCTTTTAACAGCTGAGTTAAGTCCATTTATATTCATTGTAATCAGTTTTTTTTTCTTCCATGATTATGGCTTTATATTTAGATCTAACAGCTCTCGTGGCTCTCCCTTCGCGTTGTTCTTTACTGTCTAACCTGTCCACCTGCAACTCCTTTCTCTTTTAGTCTCGAGTTGTTCCTCCTGAAACTCAATTAATGAGACTCTTTTCTCTGCCTCCTCTCTTCTTCTTCCAAAAAATTCTGCGTAGAAAAAGTTCTGCTTTTTCAATTGAATCAATTCTATGTCTGCTGCTCTTGCCACGTAAAGATTAATCCTTCTGGTATCAGCCATCTATATTCACTTCATTTTCAGTAGCATTTTAGTCAGAAATCGGTATTCTCTTCTCATCTCTCTCACTCTTCTAGGTATTTGTTTTAAAACCACAATCTCTTTGCCTTTATGTTCAATGTTTTCTCTCTACCACTTGTAATAATTTGTGTTTTTGCTGGATTTTTTTGGTAAATCTAATATGGACTTCCTTTGGTAATTTATTCTCATCGCATATCTTGTATAAACTCGATTATACCTCATCTACTCCATCCATCATCTTTCCTCTGTAATTTTCCAGAACATCAGCCAACATTTCTATCATTATCGCAGCCAAATTTTCTCCTTTTTCCTCTATATATTTTGAAATCTAAGATAAAATTCTGACCTTTCCATCTCCCACCTCAACATCCACTTTTTTCTTGTTCTACCACCGTTAATCTAGTATCAATATTTCCAATCTCTTCTCTCTTGTTTTCCTTCTTCCTCGATTTTTTGGAATCTTCTCCTCATATTTCCCCCATCATTTGTTTAAATATTTTCATCATTTTCCTCTATTTTTGTTTCAGTAGCATCTATTTTTATCTTAATATCTTGGATTCCTTGCAATAAGCATCTGTAGATTTACTTTTTCTTTGTTCTTTATCTTGCTTCAACATTGTCGAATTAAATGTTGTCCATCAGATGGTTGTCCAGCAGAGGTAGAAGCAGAAATGCCAAATGGTTTTGGTTTCCTGCTCATTTTAATGCTTCCAAAGCTTTCAGATTCTCTTTGACTTTTAAACCAGCTGATAGAGTAGCCAATTATAGTCCAAAATAAAAAAGTCCAAATAGTAAAAAGCCCGAAACCAAAGAGGAAAAAGGGAAAAAGGAAAAGAAAGGTCTTCAGGTTCTTCTAGACCTAGTCCAATTGAAATAATCCACCATAAAAAAGAACAAAATGGAAGAGAGAAAAAAAAATATTCAAAAAGGAAAAGCAAAGTGATCCCAAAAACATAGATGGAAGGAGCAAAAGAAAGCAAGAACAAAAAAAAAAAAAAACTCTGAGGCTTTCCCTTTAAAATAACAAAGCAAAAATACTAGAGTTAAAATTTTACAAAAAGTCTGGCGGCAGGAATTTCCACATGTATCATATATATATATATATAATTATATATATATATATATATATATGATATAATATATATATTATATATATATATATATATATATATATTGCACACTGCACTTTATTTCTTTATCCAAGGCTCTTATTATGACTCTCTTCTCCAGCGGCTTCAAAGCCAAGCCTCAAATGTTGAACTTATTGATAAGAGTCCAAGAAAGCACCTGTATAATATTTTACTGTGTTCTCCCTCTATCTTATCAAATTAAAATGTCCTGGAAAAGAGTGTTTATACACTTTTCTTCCCCAATTCAAATAAAATATTTTCAAGCCTCTAGTTGGCAGTGTCTTGCAACATCTCTTCATACTCTTTCCCCCCAGCCAGGAGAAAAAATACTTATAAAACTCAACAGGAAAGAAAAAAAAGAAAAGAGTAAACAAAGGGAGCCTCTATCCTAAAAGAATTAAAAATATCAAAAGAGCATGAAAATATATATAAGAGAAAATTCAATCCGGTTACCTACAAAGTCACATTAAAGTCCTCAGAAAAAAAAAAAAATAATGAAAAATCCAAGCCTCAATTTGACATCACTTAAAAAACGCCGCTCAACCAGTTCCAAGTCAAACAAAAATAAAGTCACAGATTTTCTTCTTGTTCAGGATGTCCTTTCAAATCTCAGTCAATTTACAATTCAAAAGAAATTTCTCACCCAACCGACCACACTCCGCTCAAAGCACTTTCTTTTCGGAGCTGTCCCGGCTTCAGCAGCTTTGGAGGCTGTCTTTCCGCTGCAGCAAAAGGGCTACTCCCGGATCAAACCAGAGATTTTGCGATATCTCTGGGATCCTGGGACTGTGCCCTTCACAATCCCCGTCTCTAACGGGACGGTTTAGGTCCGTTAGGACGACCGCTGGGGCCGAAAAATATCAGCTGCGATCTCAGAGCCCCGAGATCGCAGCTGTAGCACCGAGACGAAGCTCCGCCTTCTCCCCAGCTCTTTATTCTAAAGTAGGTATTACTTGTGTCTTCTGCTCTTCCATTTATTGGCTTACTGATTTATGAAAGTTTCTGTTGACCAAGAAATACTATATGTGATGAGAGAGTTTTAATTGTCTTCAACTGTGAAGAGAAAGGGAAAAAATGAAGGTTGGTGGGAGATAATGATAACAATTTTATGTATGTTTTCATGTTAGCAGTTTAAAGCAATTTTGTTATTTCAAAATCTGTATGATTTTTTTTTAGCAACTTAAATATTGCTAACACGTTTTTATATACAGGTGTTATGTACGATGGTGTGATTTTGCTGAATAAAACTAACTCATGAAATCTCATTTTTCCTCAACACAGATCATGGCCATGAAGGAAGTTTCAAGCAACAAATGCTGTGGAGGTTTTCAGAAAGTGTTTGAACATGACAGGTTAATATGCTATTTATTTAAATAATTTTATACTGACTTCTTAGCAAACTAATCACAACATACATGGACAGACAGACAGATAAAAGGACTTAAACACTACAGTTGTAAAAGTAGCAGTGAAAACACTTGGATAGGAAGATCTGGGATGAGAATATGCTTCTTTCAAAATGAAGAGAACAAGCAAGTTTCCCTTGTAAACAGAATTCATCAAAACGAGAGCACTAACATTATATTTATTTGATTTTCTCCATGATAACCTGTCCATAACCTGTTCTTTCAAGTCTCTCAATGGTGCATTCATCTTCACTATAACTGAACTTATACATCTTGCAGCTGGTTGTCTTCCTTTTTCCTTCTGCCTTTCCCAGCATTAAAGCCATTTCTGGATATCTGGGTCTTTACATAATAGGATTTCTGAGCCTGATGATTTTGTGCCTTGATTGGGAATTCTGGTTTAATTTGTTCAGGGATTCATCAATTTGCTTTCTTGGCTGTCCACAGTATTCTCAAGAATCTTCTCCAACAGCAAAGTTCAAAGTGGGCAATATTCTTCTTGTCTTGTGTCTTTAAGGTCCAACATTGTATAAATCCAGATTAATTTCAAATTAATTTGCATCTAAGTTCCACTGTAATCAGTGGAACATAAACTTTTATAACACCAAAGTTCAACTTCACTTGAGATTCTATGCACATTTTTCTTGGAAGAAGTTGCATTGTGTATAGCAGGAAGGGTTATGAAAAAACTTGCATAAAAGAATGCTGCTGGTCTGAATAGTCTGTTTATAATTAATGTAGGCAAACTTTCTTTAAAAAAATGACAGCTTGCATGGTTGTCCTAACATGAATCAGTAGTGCTAAATATTATTGAAACTAACATGTTGGCATATGCTTTCTTGGGCTTCTACATTTATAACCCTTTTCCAAAATATTGTTTTTTTAAATGTATTGGGACTACAGCTTCTAGAATAGAGAGCAGCCCTTCTGTAGAAAGAGAACCCTGGTGTCTTGATATTTATGATGGGTTCTGGTTAGAGGAGGCTATGTGATTTAGCAAAGATTTCTGTGAATGGAAGGGAGCAGGGAAAGTAATATTTATCAGATCATCATTCCTTCAGCTACTCCCAGTGTTGTTCCAAATGATCTCTTTGGAACAGAAAGTACAGTGGGTGAAAAAAAATCAGCAAAAATGCCACTCTCCCCCCATGAAAAAAATGGAAACCTTTACTGCTTCAAGATTCTTTTGTTAGTAGAAGATGCATTCCAAAAGCATTATGCTTTTTTCTTTTAACTAAGTCTATTCCTAGCTCTTTTCCTAGTAGCTTAATTCTGTCCTTTAAATCCAAGGTCCACGATGCGCTTGTCATCTTTCCAATAATATGTTGGCAGTTATGATATTAAACGAATAGTTAAATATTATTGTGTTCCTTAATGACATTAATTTGTATATCATTTCTAATCCCATCTTTACTTTTTTTTTTTAATCACTTAAGGGGCTGAATATACCTAACACTCCTTTCTCCCCTTATTTTCCCCAGAACAACAATTCTTGTGAGGTGGGTTGAGCTAAGACAGGAATTGGCCCAAAGACACCTAACTGGCTTTCATGCCTAAAGCAGGATTAGAACTCACGATCTTCTGCTTTCTAAGCTAATGCCTTAACCCCAGTGCACCACACTGACTTTTTATTGGCAATTTTATTTTCATATTGCATAATTTTGGCTTATTAGGCTTTATCGTGGAAATTGCAATATTCAAAATGTTGGTTAGTTTGAAAAGATACCATGTTATTTTTGATTGAGTGTTCCTGCTCTGTTTCCTTCAGGCTTTGTGCTGGAGTCCATCCCATTCCTTTCACATGCGTCCATAATTTAGCATTTTTCTTTTGTTATTTTCTGTCACATTAGCTGTATAGTCTCTCCCGCCAAGAAGAAAACACTAAATGATAAAAACAGCTCATTCAGCAATAAATTTTTACAAGGTCTAATTTAATTCTCGATTAGATTAGATTATTTAGTGCAGTCATGTCAAACCTGCAGCCCATGGGTTGTACACAGTCCTAGATAGTTAGTAATGCTGCCCCACAAGATATAATAAAAATATTAAAAATAAAGGAAGTTTGTTATTTATATCCATTAACTATATTATATATTTTATATGTGGCCCAAGAGAATTCCTCTTCATTCAATGCGGCCCGGACAAGCCAAAAGGTTGAACACCAATTATTTGATAGTTTATTATATATTAATCAGCCCCCAAAGCCAGAGTTCTCTGAGCAAGTTGCAAAACTGCTGAAGCAGTAATAAACAGCCAAGTACAAACATTATACTTTTTAAAAATGTTCTGTCTTAACTGCAATATTGTTGCTAACAGTGTGGAGCTGAAATGTAAAATGAAGTTTGGGATTTATTTACCGCCAAAGGCAGTAACTGAGAAATGTCCTGTGTTGTATTGGCTATCAGGTGAGTATTTTGAAATTATTTGTGAAAAGCATGGTTATGATGGTTAAAATTCAGTTGTTTAGTTAGTACAACTAAGTCAGGTCTTTCAAACAGAGTAGAATGTGTCCTTAGATTACAGATCTTTGTGTGCCTTTTGTATGTGAGTCAGTATTGAAGAAGACAGGTTTTCTTTTATTGTCAGCTAAGCCTCCTTGAGTATTAGGCAGAATTTGACATCTTTCTAATCCTCTGGCTTGTTGAAATAGCAATAGCACTTAGACTTATATACCACTTCACAATATTTTACAACCCTTTATAAGTTATTTACAGAGTCAGCACATTGCCCCAACAATCTGGGTCCTCATTTTTACCAACCTCAGAAGGATGGAAGGCTAAATTAACCTTGAGTTGGTGGGAATCAAACTGCCAGCAGTCAGCAGAACGAGCCTGCAATACAGCATTCTAACCACTATGCCACCATGGTTCAATAGATTTTTTTATCTGGACAAGATAGCGATACAGACACAGAGACAGACAGTGAGGTAGAAATAGAAAGGTAGAAATGTAGAAATAGGTAGAGAGGTAGAAATAGAGAAAGAAAAGTAGAAAGGTAGAAAGAGGGAGGGAGGAGGGGAGAGAGAGAGATGGAGACAGAGATGAAAGGCATCACTGCTCAGGAGATGCCTTTCCAGATTTATCTTCTTGCTAATCTGTCACTTGCTGAAAAGTTCAGGGTCTTCCCTAGATCTCTTAGCAAAATGGAGCCATACATCCTATCTGTTTGTAGTGTCAAAGAATTAAAGGCACTTGATTTTACTATTGAATTTCTCTTGCTTCTACATTGAATGCTACTTCCCAATCTAAATTACTGTACACAGTTGAGGATTTATTGGACTATAGTAGTTCCAATTTGGGGGCTTGGGTGGAGCAAGGAGGGTTTACTAGTTTTTTATATTCCTTATTTTAGCTTGCATGAGAATCATTGCGGCAGTTCTGTGAGTTTTATGAATTTATCTCTTGTTTATGATGACTATAAACAGGCCAGAACCTGGTGATTGGAGAAGTATATACAGTGTTTCTCAGCCTTGGGAATTTTGCATGGACTTCAACTCTCAGAATTCTTAAAGTTTCCAAAGTTGAGGAACATTGAGTATAAAAATACCTAACTTCGTCTGATCATTGGAATCTAGAAACCAAATAAGTGGTTCATTTTTTTCCCTATGAAATGAAAATGAAAATGTAACTAGGAATGTGTAGCTTCTCTTATTTAGGCACAGAGGATGCCTTCCTGGTCCGGATTAGTGATAAAGAATATTTGTTTAGTATTAAGGTGTTCTGCTCTCTTCTCAGGATTAACATGTACAGAACAAAACTTCATAACCAAAGCTGCTTTCCATCAAGCTGCAGCTGAACATGGCCTTATTGTAGTTGCTCCAGATACCAGTCCACGTAAGTGGTTTATTAAAGAGCATCAGCTTAATTGATTTACTCATGGCTTTGATACAGAAGTTCTGACTCGAGCAAACTTAAGTAACAACTAGTTACTTATCTACTATTCAGAGTTACAGTGGACATCCCTGGGAGTACTTACAACTTGGTTCTGAAGTTCCAGGGACTGCCATCCCACACCCACATAGTCACATACGTGGTGTTTGTCAACTGTCCTGCATTTATGGCTGCTTGCAACATCCTGTGGTCATGTAGGACAGTTTTGCTGAAAACTGGAATTTATTTCCAGTTTTCTGCAAAACTGGCCCCACAGCAAACTATTGGTTCGCTTCAAGACCACAGTGGTCACTTAACACTTGCTGCAAAGAAGGTCATAATGTTGGGTCAGTCAAGCGGGTGACCTGATTTACAACTAGGCAGGCTTCATTGTAAGGCGAGGACTATCTGCATGAACGTGTGAAAATAGTACTTATTTTACCTGTTGAGAATCTCACGTTTCAGGTATCTGCCACTACTTTTGACAATAACAGGTTTACATTTTCTCAACAGGAAGAGTAGAAATTATTATCTTTCTGTCCTGCCCTCCCTGCATTTTGCTCCTGAAATGAAGTATCTGTCATTGAGTAGCTTGTCTGGCAAAAAGGGGCTGAACAGCAGATAATTAGGGGGGAATGGGCTTCCTGTGTATAAATATAGCCAGTTTATCAGTGACTGGGTGGTCCTGCTTCACTGGCAGCCATTAAATTTAGCATATTGGGGGGGGTGTCTTTCATCAATATGAATGGTAGATAGATTTTGAAAGAGGAGATCCTGTAGGCATAACTCTTAGATTAGGTTGGGAACTATAATGATTACATTCCTATCTTGATATACTGTATATTTCCCCAGTGGGCTCTTTCTGGATTACCAGAAATCTAGTCATAATATGTTTTTCCAAGAAGTGATCTTCTTTCTGAAGAAAAATATGCACTCCCATTGAATATCTGTCTTATGACACACAAAGCTAATTATTGAGCCCTTACTTAAAGTTTCAGAACTGACTTTCTTCACCTCAACAAAATTCCTGCAAAGATTTTATAGTTACCAGGTAAATTTTTCTTCCCAGCATTTAATTTCAGAAGATATTATTGATTTTGAGACAGATATTTTTCCCCTAGCCTTGTGGTTAGCCCTGCTCCTCATGAAAACAAAGTATCGGCCTCCGTTCCTGTACTTTGCTGATTATTGATGTAACATTGCTTTCCCTGGCAGGTGGATGCAACATTCAAGGAGAAGACGAGAGCTGGGATTTTGGCACTGGAGCTGGTTTTTATGTAGATGCCACAGAAGAATTATGGAAAACAAATTATCGCATGTACTCTTACATAAAAGATGAGGTAATTTGAATTACATTAATCGAAATCAGTGTTTCTTAAAAATGAGCGATATTGTCCTCTGGAGGACATTTGAATTATTTAATGTGACAGCCAGGGGGCCGGAGGGGGGCATTAGAAGACAAGAGGCCAACAGGAGGAGTGGGATTAGGATAATGGAAGCAGAAGATTATGCATCCATCAAATGTTTATTGAGTGTGTAAAAGTGTAATCTTTGATTATTATTATAAATATATGAAACTTTAGATGCTTAAAATAGTGTTACGCTTAGGATTGTTTTGACTGCATGCTGTGAAGCATACAATTGTGCTGGGTATTATAGTAGTGCAACAATATGATTCACATGAGCTGCACATTTGGTTACACTTTATTAAATTATTACTATGATGACTTGTAACTTCATGACATAACTATGTATTTGTAATTGTTAGGGAATAAATAAATGTGCAATAAATGTTTTTTCTTTAATAATTGCAAGTCACGCACACAGGACACTGGGTGTTATGAAGAACTTTGAACAAGTAAAGGGACAGGATGCCCACCCCAAATGTTGGAGAAATGCTGATAATAAATGAATTGATGAAAAAGGGAGGGTGGGAAAAAAGTGAGGGGGGAGTTGGGAAAGAGAGAGAGAGATATCTACAATTACCGTAATATAATTACACATTGTAGGTAGGTATTAGGTAAAGATGTGCTAGTATAATTTTCTCTCATTTATCTCAATCTGATATCAGACCAGTATGATTTTCTGGTTTACTTCAATCAAAGAAATACAACATATGTTTCATTGAGGATGGAAGAAGTTACCGTGCTTCTGGAATGCTCCCTTAATATATTAAGGGCTTTAAAACTATATCCATGATAAATTTACTAATGATTTATTCATCTGTATCTTTAAAAAAAGACTTGTATGCTGTAAACCTGCCACTTTTAGACACAGTAATTGACAAACAATTATCTCTATGTAGATGAAAGTAAATATGTGTTTTCATTTTATACAAGAGAAAATGTAAGTATGCTGACTTTCTTCTTCTCCTTTGTCTTTATCTTCTTTGTCTATTAGTTACCTAATCTGATCAATGCCAATTTCCCGGTTGATTCTGGAAGGATGTCAATTTCAGGCCATTCCATGGGAGGCCATGGGGCTCTCATCCTTGCTCTAAAGAATCCTGGAAAATATAAAGTAAGATTCAAGCTGTTTTATGTGTCAAATTAAATCAAGGAATAATTGATAAGTCTGGTTGGTCTGGCACCTGGTGGGGAAAGAGTTGTTTTGTTTTTATTCTGGTTTTTATTGGTTGTTAAACCTCCCTAGGAGCACTGTGTGTGATAAGCAGCTATGTAGGTTAAATAAATGTGTGTGTGTGCATGCACACACACACAATAATCATGACGGTGGAATAATGTTGGTTTATCAAAGTGGGAAAATAACTATGTTCTGGAACTCTGTAAAAATGACAACTTCATAAAAGTTTATTTGAAGAAAAATAATTTCACATTGTTGTGCAAGAAATTTCAATCATTAATCATCAATATTTAAATAGTCTGTTTCAGCATTTGCTCCAATCTGCAACCCAATGCAGTGTCCATGGGGGAAAAAGGCTTTTGGTGGATATCTAGGATCAAACACAACAAATTGGGAAGTATGTACTGAAAATGTTGTCACATATATAATAAAGAATAAGTTGCAATTGTTTTTTTAAAAATATCAATAAAATCTCTACCATTTCAAAACTAACCCTGTAGAGTCCAGTTGTGATTCCACCAGCAGACAAAGGTATGCAAATAAGCTTTTAGCATTCAAGAACACTTGTTATATCAGTTTTGTTAATGGTATTTTTATTTCAGATCATTTCAAATTTGAAGCTTCCATTCTGAGTTGCAATCAGTTCCCCATTCAAAATTAACTGCTTTGTCATTTGTTTTCATCTTAGAAATGTTCTTGTTTTTCAGGTACAAGTTATTTCCAACTTTGATATGGTTGGAAATAGTTTGTTTGGAAGACAAGAAATGTTTTCAATTTGAAACCTTTTGTACACCTTTTTTATTACATTTTATTGTTTCTTATTCATTTATTTTTGACTGAGTTATTAATGTAATTATAACTACCATTTTATAGCTAACGATTTACAATCTGGATGTTGATTTTAAAGCAAAAAAAATAGATAATCTTCATTTGTTGATGCCCGGGAAATGGGAAGTTGGAATACTAGATCCTTCTGTTTAATAATTCCAACAGATGAATGCCAGATTGAAACTATTTTATTCTTCCAGCTGATAGTGGCTGCAAAGGAAAGGGAACTTGTTGCATTCTTGGGATTTTTAAAACAGAAGAGAATTCAAATCGTATGCATTTCATTGTAGCTGATAGATGCCAAGTGGTTATAAGTCTGTTGCATGAAATTGTCTTTTGTCTGCAGTCTCCCTTGTCTTTCTCACCTTTTAATCTGGCCAGGCTGATGCTACTGTTAGAAGCAAATGCATTTTTTTTCTTATAGGCCTATGATGCCACACACATTGCAAAATCTTATCAAGGCTCTCCTCTGGATATTCTAATAGACCAAGGCAAAGATGATCAGTTCCTTACAGCAGGACAGTTGCTACCCGATAATTTCATTGCTGCTTGCACAGAACGGAAAATCCCAGTCGTTTTTAGGTTGCAGCAGGTAATGCTCCAGAACTGGGTTTTAATTTATTTGCATCTAGTGCTTAAATCTTATTTGAAAAGATTAGTAAAAAGTCATTATTTAAGTGAATGATTTTTTAAATGAGTATATCAGTTCCTAGAATCTGAAAATCTAGGTCAGTGGTAGCTAACTTTTTAGGGCTCCTGTGCCAAAAATTGAATGTGCGCTTGCACGCTCGTACTCATGTGCCAGCACCCAGAAGACAATTTGCGTGCCCTCCATGTCCCCTACACATGTGCGTGCAATTCCCACCCACCCACCCACGCTGCTCTCTTCCCTGCACTGTGCCTCACAACTAATTTTTGGCAAGTTTGAGGCCTTTTTCGACCTCCCAAAGGCTTGAGGAAGGCTTCTGCAGGCTTCTACAATCTTTGTAGACCAAAATCTAGCCCTGTTTCGTCACTTCTGAAAATACTGGAAGTGACGAAACGGAGCTAGATTTCGGCCTACAAAGCCTTCCTCAAGCCTTTGGGAGGCCGAAAAAATCCTCAAACCCGTCAAAAATCAGCTGTAAGGCACACACATGCGCAGTGAGATAAGTTTGCCTGCAGCTCAGGTGCCGGCACAAACGGCTCTGTGTGCCACCTGTGGCACGCGTGCCATGGGTTCACCATCACGGACCTAGGTGTTAGATTTGTTTATCATACAGATTTTTCCATCTTACTTCATGTTGAGCCTAAAGCATCTAGGAATGTTAGTGGTTAATCAAACTTTTTCTGGGCTTTGCTCCCTACCCTGGCAAATTCTAGCTTGCTAAGAATCAGCTGAATTTTTTTCTGCAGCCCATTCATTACCGGTAAAATGAATTGCTTTTCTTTGGAAAAAGGAACTCTTTGTTCTGGTTTGTCGCTCCCAAACCAAATTAGAAATCATACCAAAAAATGTGTGAACTTGGATTTTAATTTCTGTTCCTTTTGTGCAATATCAATTCAAATAAAACCTTTTAGAAAGGAGGAGCAATGTAGGAGAAAAAGAATTACATGTCAAGTACTTGACTAATTCAGAGGAAGTCTTTCAGAAGTCCAGTTTATAGTGCAATGTTGCAGGAACAGCCACTGCCTGGTTAGGTTTAGGATTGACATTGCTTTCAGTAGTGGCTTTAAAGATTTAAGATGTAATTTTCTGAGTTTGTGATATCATTGAACAAGAGACTTATGTTATGAGGTTAAATACTGTACACAGAGGAGAAAACTGAGGGGGTGGAAGACTTTTCAAATTCAGAAATTGTTTACAGTTTGAAATGGCTCCTCTAACTTATTCCAAGGAGTTTTGACTGTTCTGGAACCATTCCAAACTTGGAATGGCTGTTTCAATTTTCAAGTATTTAGAACATATTCAGAATGATTGGAACAGGAACAGCACACTTACAGTAATACTGAAGAGGTGTTTCAGGTTTGAAGCATTGTGCACCCAATTGGACATTAATTACATTTTAAAAGAAACATTAAACATTTATACTATAATCCTACGCTTTCCTTTGAAGCTTGTTTACAACTTGGGTATCTGTTGTATGAGATTAAAGCCTTAAATTCTTGTTCATCTGAGAAACTCCTAAGGAGATAATTTACAATCTATGTGCTTGAAATTCAGCTTCCCTTAGTGGAAGAGAACATATTTTCCTGCCAGAGTGATAGTTGTAGTTTTATATGCATATGCTTTTGACCTTTTGCTTAGTTTTTTGAAGCCACCTGGTCTTTTTCTCTCTTTAGGGCTACGATCACAGTTACTACTTTATCACAACATTCATTAATGACCATATCAGGCACCATGCCAAATACCTCAATGCTTGACTGAGTCTAGCTATGGGAATGTCTGACAGTGAAAAACCTTGAAGAGATCAGTGGAAATAAACAACAAAGACTCTGCTTGTGATTACTATTTCTGCAAACTGCAATGAAATCCTGATTTGATGATTCAAAACAAATATTTTTAATATGCATGTCTAACTTGAAATTAGATCATCACTCTTTCAAATAACACAAAGCAATAAAGGCTGCAATTGTAATACAGATGGATAAATGTACACACTTTCTTTCATGTTTATGTCCACAGGCATATGTCATGCTTGCATCTTACTACAGTATATGTATTTTTGAATGGAAATGAGAAAGTGGAAACATTTCAAAATCAATCAATGTTTTTTTCAGTAAAAGACCATTACTTTCATTTAGTTGAGGACAGGTGGCAAGGAATATAATTAAGCACCTTCTGCAATTTGCAGAAGGGTTGGAGTCTTTTTCTGCATTCTGCCTATTTGAGTCTTGATTTTATCATAGCTTCAAAGAAGAGCTTGTTTTGCCAGATGCATAATGGGTAAATTTATAAGAAAATGGTATTTACAGCATGATATTTTTGCTTTAGAGGCAAAGGAAGTGATGCTGTGATTTTCACAAACAACTTGGGTTACAGTAACTTTGATTACCATTGGGGTAGCAGTCAAGAGAACTTCTTAATGTCAAATTTAATCTTAGACTCACAGAAAGTCTACATAATATACACATCCGCAAACAATGTTTTTATAAGCCATGCAAAACTAAGATTTGTGCAAATGTTACATTCCAAAAGCTTCAAATATTATTGGTATCATCTCGTATACTGATCAAAGTGTTATCTATTGCATTCTAAATGCACTGCTGCTTACATCTGTTGGTTGATTGAATTTATTTAAATTTCTACAAACAGCACAAGAAACTAATGAGTAAAATGGCTGTGATTATCTTGCCTCATACATACAGAATACCATGATTCTAAATGCCCATCATTTAGTTTGTCCTAAAGCAGGAAAATCACACTATCAAGCAATGTATCAGTGCATACATAGTGTTTTGTTTTATTACAAGGCAGAATATACAGTAAAAAGTAGCATACCTATCAGATGCACACATATATCCCTTGGATCATATTTACAATCTGTCCAATGACATTGTAGGTTGTGCTAAGAAAAAGGATCCCCAAATCCTGGATACTAACTTACATTAAAAGATTTAAAATGTTACTCTCCTTTTTTTTTTTTAGTTAAAAGCTGGAAACGGTGCTAGGATTTTCACAACGTGGCTTACAGATCAAGTACTAATCAAGAAAACACCCAGAATCCTCTAGGAGGGAGATGGGCAGTTTCTCAATATGATATATAAATAACTGAACTTTGAATGTCACAATAATGCTTAGACACCCCCACCCCACCAAAGATCTCCACTGGGGAAAAAAGAAATCCCATATCCAAAGCACTGCTTGCTTGCTTTATTCAACTGGTTATTCGCTTCTGAATCTCAATTGACTAAACATCAGGTTGGCACAGCTGACTTGACAAAGGCTGTATAGCAGTCTGGTGAGCAAGCTGAAAATTGATACGGGAGCCTTAGTCCGTAAGCATTCCTATAAATGAGGATAAAACAGAAGCCTTTTCCGTACAAGGGCCCCATGCAGCAATCACAACCTGTAAAGCTGAAAGGGAGAAAGTAGGTCAGTGTCACATACTAGGGAGAGCAAATTAAAGCAGATCTTTTAAACTCGCTACGGAAAATCTAGGGCAGATATGCGGCTTGAGGTAAAAGTGCTGCTGGCATTGCTTGTTATCAGTTTCCAAGGGCACCTAAGTACAGAGTATATCTGAGTAAACAAATCTAGAAACCTTGATCAGGCAGTAGTAGAGCATCTCCACACTCTCTTCATCAAGTACAGCTATTTGCTTTTGTAAGGTTTATAATATTGCAATGCTTTACCCTCCTTAACAGGGTATAATATTACGATGTAATATTACCATACTTTACCCTCTATCTACCCTCTTTTAACAGGTGCAGCTTTCTTTGCATGGTGTTTCCACAAAGCAGGAACTTTTAGCAAACGTATTAAATTCCTATCTGCCATTTAGAGGTGAAAATAGGAATAGGAATCAAACCGGGAGGGAAAAAGGGTATGGCATCTGTCATTTATAGTTGAACACTATACTGAACCAGAACCTGTTTGGAATCAAGTACTGTACAAATATTATGCTAAGAAAGGACGAATTCACAGATGAGAATATTAGGTGCCAAATGCACTCACAAAATTGGGTTTGGCTTATCCATGGATGGATTTATCCATGTGAATATACGGTAATATTTTTTTTAAGTACCCATATATAGTATCCTGTATATTTTTCTATATAAGCCCATCTGTGGAAAAGCTAATCTTTGAAATTCTATTCAAAATACCATGAAAACTGCAGATCAGCTTATCCATGGGCAGCATATTTTTGGTTAAAAAAACTGAGGGTCAGCTTATCCATGGATGGGTTTATACGGGGCTTATACACAAATATATACAGTAAATATATAGATACAAAATCTGCTCAAAAGGATTTTCTAAGTATTTGTATTCTAATTGTAATTTGTATTCTAACTAATACAAATCTGTAGCAGAAAAAGAAGAAATCTATCAAGGACTGTTCAAATATGCCTATGCTTCATATTGGGTTTCTGAAGAAGGAATTGACCGATGATTTGCTTCTGCCCAAGGAACTGTTGTGGATACAGAGTTTGCAATGTTAGCATTGCACATTAAAGAGCAAGGCAGAAGGCTGCCATTTTGTCTCTTATGAAATGAACCAAATATGAATCATCTTGGGTAAATATACATGAATGCATCTGGTCCACAGACTATTTTATTAACCCAAACTAAGATTGTCTTAAAATCTAATATGCACTTAGATACTGTATCTTTAAAGTATCCAAAGATAAAATCTGAAACTGAAGTTAAAGTTATAACTTGAAATCAATATTCAAGTCACGTCTTGATAAACAAAATAATCCATTTTAATTTGATGCATTTTATTTTAATTTCAGTTACAGCGTCAGACTGGAACTCGGGAGTCTAAGAGTCACTTCTTTTGTTCTTTGAAAAAACCTGTATTTTCTGGTCTTATTTGGGAATAAGTTCAGTTGGATGCAGCAGGTCCAACTTCTGACAGGTTCATATAACCAACTAAGCAACAATAGAATTTGAATGGTTTGGGGTTAACATGTTGCATCAATGCAGCCATTTTTATTTACAAATCTAACCAATTCTGATTTACACAATAAACCATGACTAAACTCTAACTAAGTATGTTGTGAGAGTGCATTCACAGGAATGCAATCTGAGTAGGATATAAATAAAAATTATTATGATTGGTGCTGTTTGTTAGCTCAGGGTGGCTTTGAAGAGAAAATGAGTGGTAGAGGAAACCATATGTATAATTCTGAGTTGCTTGGAGGAAAAGTGGAAATAAAAATGATACAAAAATGATATGCCTGTATTTCAAACGTACATAGTCATTAAGTCACTTATTTATTATTTTTTTATTAGGCCAATGTAAGACCTTATTATACTATGTTTGCTTCACCCATTTACTAAATCTTTCCATTACCTCAGCCTTATTCAATGAACCATGACTTAAACAGATGAGTGTCTATAGTCCATTACTTTAAGTACAGTATTATAGTTTATTGAGTCATAACAAATGGCTGTCAATGTAGCTCCACCCTATTTAAAACACTTTTCAGAACCTGGTCCTGCTCATTTTGGTACAGACTGGCGGCTGCCTCTGAGGAGACATTTTTTGGGGGGCCCTGTGATTATTGGTGAGCTTTTTCATCGTCTCCTTTTTGCACTCAATAGAGCCCTTGCAGTGATGGCACCTTACTTACTTGCTTATGATATTGTGAATCTCCTCTGGTAAATGATGATATATTTTCCACAGCTGGTGCTTAACAAAGCACAGGGCAGCCATGTCTCTAAGGCGCTGAGGTTGCATCAGGAAAGTCTCAGTCCAGAAACAAGCATGCAAGAAGTTGTTTTCCACCAGCAGGTGGCTCAACTGAAGCTTCAGAATCCCACAAGGCAAGGAGTAAAGCAGATTTCCTTCCAAGTTCAGGTAGATGAGACTTCTGAGAATTTAGAAAATGACACTCTACCATTTATGCATTCATTGGGTCTATTTGGGGCATAGTTCTCTTGGATATCCAGGTATGGGAGAACAAAACTATCTTGGCATGGAAATTTTACAGGCAACCGGGAACTGGCAGAGCCCATCCTTTCAGCCCGCACCAAGGAGCAACTGTTGCCACTCCACTACTAAGGGGCTTTCCTCCACCCAAAGACAGAAAGTTAAGACTCTCTGTTTGATTTTTCTCCCCACACTGCCAAGACATGCACAGGAGAAAGTAATCTCTGTCTTCTACCACATTAAATCTACACATTTCTGTGTCACCAGACACAGTTGACAAGTGCTGGGAAAAGCTAATCACAACACTCATCAGGAACCATGACAGATGGATAGCTTCTTCCCCACACAGTGAAGCAAATGAAGATTGGTTATGTGCCATCAAGCCACCGTTAAGTCTCAGAGAGTATATGGATTTTCTCCATGGTGATCTATTCCTAACCTGATCTTTCAGGCCTTCTCATCAATGAAAGTGGAGGCGGTGGAAGTGAAAATGGGAGATACAAATCAAGAGTAGGTGTCAATCTAGAGATGTGTGAGTCCTGTTCTACTGTTTGCCAACTCTTTTTGCATCCTTTAATTCAGTGTTTTTCAAACTTGGCAATTTTAAGATGTGCAGATTTCAACTCCCAGATTTTGTCAGTTGGTGTGTTGGCTGGGGAATCCTGGGAGTTGAAGTTCAGACATTTTAAAGTTGTCTGAAATACACTATTTTAATTCTGATGTGAATTACGGGGGAGTTTAACAGAGCTTTTGTTAAAAACAGAGCATTCTGGCAGATTAAGAAAAGCCCCAGCATCAATGAATGCTTTTCTTAATCTTCCAGAATGCTCTATTTTAACAACAGCCTGTGCAAAAATTAACACGGTCCCAAGGATTTAAGGCATAAATAGCTCAAGATAGTTTCATTAAGTCTAAGCAGAATCCCGTGTCCCTTTTGCACAGTATTAGTCTTTTCTGAGATAACATATAGGGAGATAAAAGCTTCAGTTATTAGGTTTCCCACATTTCAGGCAATTCAAGAAAAGCAATGCATCATCTCCAACTAAAAACAACCCTATAGACACTTGCAGGTGAAAGCAACTGAATGGAGCTAGCAGAGTGTTTAATGGCCAGATGACTTTCCTGTCACCAATGTGGAAGTTCTGTTCAGCAGATATATTTTCATTGTGCCCAGAGAGAAAAATATCTGCTTTTACCTAGGATTAAACTCACAACCTCTTGATTGTAAGGCAAGAGCTCCACCTCTAGGCCATCACACCACCCTCAATGTGTCTTACTGATAAAATGGAAGAAATACTAACATGTCACAGTTTCCAAACCACAGATGTCAGCTTGTCCAACTATTGTCTATGCTGGTTGGGCCCACTGGAAACTACCCCAGCAACATCTGAAAGACCAGAAAAGTCTTCCTCTTCTCAAAATTGGAAAATCAATACAATACCTGAGATTTTGTATTTCATTAGGGATGTATTCGAGTTCATTATAGGAAACATCAAGACTCTGAAGACTTGGCAGGGTAAATAGCCTATAAAAACAGAATGCCTTCCTGTCATTTGTAATCACTGAAAAGCAAGAAAACTCTTGTCAGTTCCATACCCCTTAAAACCAAGTTTGGTCATCCAATGTTGAGTTTTCCTAAGTGAACTATACCTGTTGTGTGAACAGGTACATTTATTGGGGCAATTTTTTTCTTTTCATCATACAGTTAGTTGTCCAGAGTCGCTAAAAAGTCAGATGGCCTCTACTTTAAATAAACAAGCAAATGAACATTTGTGGCCCACATCATGGGCAGCTTATATCATCCCCTAGGGCCTTTTTTTGAAGCTCTCATAAGGTTCCTAACTGTTTATAAAGCAGAAATGTTCTACTGTAGCCATTTTGTCTCATCCAGCCTATTTATTACCTTCTTCTGAATTCATTCCTGTTCTGGCCAAAGAATGTTTGCAGCAAGTAGAGATGGGATATAAGATCCATCTTACCACTTGAGCATACTTTCTCTAAGTATTGAAAGAATTGAAAATAATTGAAAGTCTTATCTTTTTATAGATTTCTAAAATGGCTGTTTTCTTAAAAGTAAATTCATAGCCTTTGTATTGATGTATTGAAAACTAAGGAAATAACTTGTATCAGGGCTTCAATCTTTAATGGAACTGAGGCTCTATGCTTCAGGTCTTTCTCCACTTGTACAAACGTAATTTCCTTTTTCTGTCAGAACCCAGTTCTGCCAGCTTCATCTCATCTGCATCCCCATGAGACAGACAGGCTTAAGTTGAAGCTGTGGTGAAAAACCCTAGTTGAAACAGATAGGCTTTTTAAAAAATAACTTTTTTAAAAATACAATAATTTATGAGAAGTCTTTGCTTCCTTGCCCCCCTCCCCCAACTTGAAAGCTTCTTTCCATATATTTCTAATTATTAATTAAAATTATTACACACTCAAGTGGGAGAGTAGTCAGCAGGTTGAAGGACATTGTCAAGAATTTAAGATTCCTCATATCAGAGATCTCCCCTGGGATGGATTTGATGGGGTTATTTCGGAGTTTTAGCACTTGTAAATATTGCAGATGAACCACCTATAAAAGATAAATTCGGTGTAAAGGGTTTGAAATTACGACAAAGGCAGTATTTTTAAAAATGTTAGTAAGTCTGGTTTCTTCATTGATGGGAATTCCTGTTTCATGTTACAGTGTACCTTCCAGCACTTTAATTTTAAAACTATGATTACAGTACTTTTCTTTTCCTCCTGATGTTTCCATAGATACAGGGTTATTTCAAAGAAACTTCATTGCAAGGCTATGGTTAGGTGGTGGAACACTGTTCTTCAACTGAGTCAGATTTTATCTCTCCTTGATGTTGTTGTTAACTACAGGAACAGCTAGATGGCTGTGTTAAAGCTCTATTCAACTGGCCTTCAGCTGACAGACAATTACTATCTTTGATTATAGTAAGAAAGCCAGCAATTGGGACTCTTCTTGCAATTTTAATACAGCAAAAGAAAGAAATTGGTGGATTGCCCTTTCTTCTATTAGTCCATCTATATGAGCTTGTCAACCACTAGCTTCTCTTGGACTGGACTCATTTGCACCATGTAGGCCTCCAAAAATGTATCAGCTATGAAAGTCAGCTAGTTTCATGTCTTTCTCCCTTCCTTTCAATGCTTGCATACATTTTGCTGATTCTGATATCACTTTGGTTGATGGCCATCATAGATGATAGATAGATAGATAGATAGATAGATAGATAGATAGATAGATAGATAGATAGATAGATAGATAGATAGATAGATAGACAGATAGATAGACAGACAAGCAGGCAGGTAGGCAGGCAGGCAGGCAGGCAGGCAGATCACTTATGGGTTGGGGCTGAACTGAAGGCTACATCATGAGCTCATGTTATAAAAAATGAGTTACCGGGTTATGTTCCTGCTGTTGGACAAGGAGAGGATGACCCCGACAAATACTTTATTGTTTCAGGGTGAGAAAACCATTTACTTTTCTGTGCAAAACCTTGAATGTAATACATCTCAAGAAATATATATCTTAGTAATAATTAACCAGAACTATTTGAACTTTGGCTCAAATCACCCTCCCTTGTTAAACAAGGGCCAAGGTCATACAGCAATTTGGCTAGTTCCACAGGCAATAGGATTAATTAATGAATGGGCTACCCTGTTATATGAACACAGACGAAGTAAGAAAATTAATTCCCCCCATTTTTGTTTCTTTGAGTATGCTAACCCGTTTATGGCAATAACCACACTAGTGGTCTAGTGTCCATGTTTTTCACATAAATGAAGTCAGACACCATCATGTTATAACATCATAAGGAGTGCATGGTGAGGAATCACATAACTGTTATTTTCCTAATAGAGGTTCATAAGGCAGATAGGAACATGGCAATAATTATGATGGTAGATTATGAAGCAAAGATTTAGCTGACAGAATACAATGGAAAGAGTGGATTTTTAGAATGTTGTACATGATAAAATTATACATCTTGTCAACAGTGGAAAAGGCAGAGCAGAAAAGGAATAAACTGAAAATAAAGCCAAGGCAAAGATTGTGAGTTACTCAACTGAGTAAGTGGCAAAGTTATTGACATATACCTTAAGAGCAATCATGGAAAGAATTGATAGGTGTTGAAAGATTCAGATAGCACAGATAAGAAATCCTGAGCAAAGATAATTATGAGTCAAAGAAATAGATCATTTTTTTCTCAACCTGATCCCCTCTAGCTTTTCTGATATTGCTCAAGGTTCTCCAGTCAATGGTTATGGTGACTGGATTGAAATCTGTCTTAGAGGCAATGGGGATAGAATGGAGCTGGTATTCAAATATAAAGAAGTGATTATTTAAAACACTGTTTTAGGGATGATCAGTTTTTATTATGCTCCATAAATTACCATATGCTACAGATGGCAGGCATACAACTTTCTCGGAGCCGAGGTCCATGCTTACACTACATGCCCTAAATTAAGGAATGGGGCCAAAACAAACATTATGTTTTATAAGTATTGTTTCATTTACATTTAAAAGTAATTAAATGCAGTTCTTCAGTCAAATTAAAAATGATGGAACAACATTTGGAGGTATCTGGTGTTTGTTTCAGAGGTGGTATTCAGCAGGTTCTGACCAATTCTGGAGAACCAGTAGCGGAAATTGTGAGTAGTTCAGAGAACTGGCAAATCCCATCTCTGACTGTCATCTATTCTCTGCCTCTCCAGTCCCAGCTGATCGTCTGGGTCTTCTTTTGTTGCCCTGCCCAGGAGAATGGAGCTGGAAATCAGGTTAGTGGGGTGGGGTGGGAATGGGGATTTTCCAGTATCCTTCCCTGGAGTGGGGTGGGAGATTTTATCCTTCCCCATCATGCCCATCAAGGCACACCTACCAAGCCACACCACACCACCAAGCCACGCCCACAGAACCGGTAATAAAAAAAAAATTGAACCCTACTACTGGTTTGTTTAGGCTGTAGCTTTAGATTTCAAGTTCTGCACATATGATTGAATGCCCTGGGCCTTTTGCTGTTTCACCTTAAACAGTGAAAAGTCTTGGGCTAAAACTGGATCTAAGATAAAGGAGGATACGGATTTCTGAAAAGAAAAAGAAGGTATATGGAAAATATATTGGGGGGAAACAGGGGTGGGATTCTACAGGTTTGCACCTATTCACTAGAACCGGTTGTTAACATTCTAAGCAGGTCAGAGAACCGGTTGTTAGAAGAAATTTCTGGCCTAATCCTGTAAGGAAGGCAGGAAGGAAACATTCTGATGTTGCTTACAGAAACTGCCTCTCCGTTAACCCGAATTACATTCTTGGCAGAACTAGACTTCCTGTCTCAGGAACTTCTCTGGAGTTTTTTTCCCCTCCTTTGCTGGTACTTTGCTTGTGTGGAGTGACCAATACGACTGTTGCAGCATCCCCACAGTCATGAGAGGCCAGGCAAGGAGATGTATGCCTCGATGTGAATGATGTTGAGTTGGCCACGCCCAGCCAATAACATGACCACCAAGCCACGCCCACCAACTAAGCCATACCTACAGAACCGGTTGTTAAAAAATTTGAATCCCACCCCTGGGATCCAAAATGTGAGAAGCACATTTTGTTGGAAAGTTATGGTATATGTGTGGAGTAGAAATGTAGATGTCAGGAAGAACAGCTAAGTGTAGCTAAGGAAGACTTATTTTAATGGATTTTAATCATTGGCACTGATAAAACTAGGGATTTGGTCTGGATGTGGTCTAGCAATCCGCAGGTCCTTACTGGTAGATTCCTCTGCTTCTTTACTTTGTCACCCACATACTAGGAAAGCAAAGGCCATTCTCTTTCCTTTGCATCACTAGGCCTCTGAGGACATACAGTTTCTGTATGAGGAAACAATATGAAAGCACAAAGTTGAAAAGGACTTTAGAGGTTTTGTAGTTCGTCTTCTTACTCAGGGCAGAAGATGGCTTGCTCACAATGACCTTTCCTCAGCCATCTGACATAGCTGGAGGGCACCAAGTTGGGAAAGTTTCATTGGAACATATGGTAGTTATGCCTTCTCAGAGAGCTAATAAGATGCAGCAGTAAAGACATTAGAGTGGAATTGGAGATACCCAGGTTCAAATCTTACATCATTATGGTGCATGCTTATTGTTAGCTCCATCTATCTCACAGACTGAGTCTTTTGAAAATAAAGTAGGGGAAATTCCTTATATATCATTTAAGCACATAGAAGAAAACTCATATAAAAATATACAGTGAAATAATGATTCAATGTGCAGTTATGATCAATTCAAAGAAACTTTGCGTATTGGCAGATAAGCCACTGAGCAATAATTTCTAAACATCTAGCGAATCAGTGAGGAATATATATCACAAGGCCACAGTTATATTTAAGGATTATATAAACAAAAGCTTCTCTAATATACATTTTTAAAAGCACTTATTACACTCACCTCTGATGGAAAACAATCCAAATTATTATATGACAAGTTTAGGTACAACAAGAAATCAGACAAAGGCAAGAGGTCAGGAAGCTGAGAGAGAAAATGTGCCTAAAGATTATCAAGCAAAAAAAAAAATCAAATTAATGTTTATTTTAAGAAGAATAGGGATTTCTCAGAGCTTAGACTTCAAGATTTGAATATATCTATATAGAGATGCATCAACAGAATCTGTTTCCTAAATTAGATGATGTAGTTTCAGGGAATTTGTTGATTACCAGTCCCAATGAAGTGTGTGTGTATGTGTGTGTGTGTGTCTTTGAGTTGGTCTTGATTCCTGGTGTTTATTTGGCAAAATTTTAGAAGTGGTTTGCCATTGTTTTCTTCCTAGGGCTGAAAGAGAGTGACTGGCTCAAGATCATCCAGCTGATTTTATGTCTAAGGTGGGACAGGAATTCATAATGTCCCCATTTCTAGTCTGGTACCTTAACCACTGCATCAAACTGGCTTTGCACTGAAGCTAAATGTGTGGGAGTTCTGGAATTATAATCACTTACCACCACACTTTTTGTTTAACAGCCCCTTGATACGACAATACTCTAAACAATGAAATGGTTATTGGAGAAAAAAATATTTCCTCTCACTCCTAAAATTAATCAACCAGACGCTACTGATAATAGGACTGTGAGTGCATGGGTTGGATTCAATTTTTTTAACAACTGGTTCTGTGGGCGTGGCTTAGCTGGTGGGCATGGCTTGGTGGTCATGTGGCTGGCTGGGTGTCACCAACTCAATATCACTCACATCGAGGCATGCATCTCCTCCCCTGGCCTCTCATGATTGTGCGGATGCCGCAACAGTCGTAAGTGTGAAAAATAGTCATAAATCACTTTTTTCAGTGCCACTGTAACTTTGAACAAAGCAAAGTACCAGCAAAGGAGGAGAAAAAAACTCCAGAAAAGTTCCTGAGACAGGAAATCTAGTCCTGCCAAGAATGTAATTCGGGTTAACGGAGAGGCAGTTTCTGTAAGCAACACCAGAATGTTTCCTTCCTGCCTTTCTTACAGGATTAGGCCAGTAATTTCTTCTAACAACCGTTGGTTCTCCAAACTGCT
Source organism: Laticauda laticaudata (assembly GCA_004320025.1). Lineage (NCBI taxonomy): Eukaryota > Metazoa > Chordata > Lepidosauria > Squamata > Elapidae > Laticauda > Laticauda laticaudata. Next base: position 2,056 of record BHFT01001017.1, on the reverse strand, counting down.
TAGAATGTTAACAACCAGTTCTAGTGAATAAGTGCGAACCGGTAGAATCCCACCCCTGTGTGAGTGGCATGCATGTTTGAGAGAAAGAAAGTGATACAAATCTAATCTGAAAATTCATCTATTACTTATTACTTATTAAAAAAGCATTTTTTTCATCCCATTGTCCTGCCCTGTAAAAAAAAAGCTCATCTGGCTTTTTTGCAGCCCAGATATGTTGTCCCTACCATTTTGGTTTTTATACTATATATAAATGAGACCCTATGATTTGTTCAATAAATTGTGATTGGAAGTGGGAAAAAGAGGTTGCCTGCCATACATGCATACATCCCCTTCATGTGAATGCACTGAAGCATCCTGTGGTCCCATGACTCATTTGCAACATTTTTTGCCAATTTCTGGTGATTTTTTTTTGTCACTTCCCAACAAAAAAAGTGTGTCTAAACCGTGTGTTGTTTTTTTTAACAACCACATGACTTACTTAACAACCACAGTGACTTGCTTTAGGACTATTGTAAAAATGGCCATGAAATCAAGTTAAGTCACATGGTGACCTGCTTCATGACTGCAACAATTTACAACCAAAATTGCAGGCTCAATATTAAGTATTAAGTGAGGACTACCTGTAGAACATATATGTACTATAAGTCATCTCCCACAAAACTTGCCAGATGCTTGCTTGAAGCTTAGACCTTCTTCTGGACTGGATGGGCACAATTTTGGAATGGAAGTAACCAGAGTAGAAAGCCACAATAAACCTTGGTTTTAAATTCTGGTTTCCACAAATCCAAATCCCAGTTAGGGACTGGAAAGTATACATGATATCTCAGGAAGCCTCCACGTGTGATTAACAAACCAAGGATGACAAGAAGGTTTGCTGGAATGCTGACAGGAAATAGATAATAGCATCTATGACTGTCAACTCTTTATAATGGAAAGATGATTCCTCCCCCCATGCCATCAGTCGACTGAAGACGTAATTCCCACGGCACTACCTCATTTTTCATCTTTTCTCATCTTTCCCAGCTTCTTCTCCTGTTGGTTTTTTATGTTTATCAATTGTAGTTTGTAACTTATGATTATTGATTGTAACTATGGTTTATGACCTATGACCTATTACTTGCTATTTATATGTATATTTATGCACTAAACCAGAGACAAATTCTTTGTATGTCTGAACACATTTGGCTAATAACAAATTCTATTCTATTCTATTCCATTCCATTCCATTCTGCTATGCTATGCTATGCTATGCGATGCTATGCTATACTATGCTATGCTATGTTTGCTATGCTATGCTATGCTATGCTATGCCAAATAATAGACAAGACAGACAGGCAGATAAATAATCTTTACTGTGGCTTATTGTGTCATGTACATGATAGTGTCAGATTTTTAATGAGAGAGTCCAAAGTTCAATCCTTGCTTATCTATTAAGATCAGAGGACAATTGTGTGCAGCCTAACTTTCCATGAAGATTTTTGAGGCAATAAATGGAAAATTCATCAGAAAACGTTAGTCTGTGTCTTGTGAAAATGGACAGAAAGTGTGTGATTATATATTAAATAAATGGACAGAAAGTGTGTAATTTATATTAAATAAAAATTAACATATGGCCTTACGAAATGGCACATTTATTTAATAGCCATATGCAAAATCTATTCTGTGTTTCGACAGAGTATTCTGAACTAGTGATTCTAGACATGATCTGGTGTTTTCTGGAAAAGAAAGTGATTGTGGCAATTTCAGTTATTACTAAATCCTAAAATTAGTGTAGAAAGTACATTTACAAGACAGTATACTTGGCTGTTTGGGAACTATACCTTAAGATTAAGTCCAGTTTTTCTATGAATGATGCAAAAGAGAACCTCCATTTCAGCCTTGTCTAGCAATTCATTGTCTTTATCTATTGCACTTAATTCAGTAATGTATCCAGCTCCGGAGACAAATGATTTAATGAAATCAATTTCTTCTTCTAATTCTGCAATTAAAATAACAAAGAGTATCAGGCAATATATATATTAGATTAAGCAATATATATATCACTTGTGTGTATATA
>BHFT01001016.1:0-34964 GCA_004320025.1 Laticauda laticaudata | reverse complement strand
CGGATGGTAAGTGTTTTTCTCCGTTTTACATCCTCTTTCCATCCGTTGGTGCAGTGTGACAGGGGCTTTAGCTTCGAACCATCACTGCTGACTGTTTACTGTCAGGTACTGAGTAATGGTATTTCTTTCAAGATACTTTTGTAAAGAGTCCCATTTCTATATCTGTATATTAAACCTTGTACGTCTAAAATTAGTGTCTGTACTATTATATGTAAATTTGCATTAATGATGGAAAACAAGTTGATAGAGGGTTTTTAAATGTCATCTCAAAGCTAAAATAGCTTGCCCTCTTAACAATTTGAAAGCTAGAAAATGATCAGCTGTTGCATATTTGAATGCCAGGCTTCCAAGAAAAAAAAATGCTGTAACCCATTCTAGATCCCTTTTACCTGGGAAGAAACACAGAGAGAAGATTCTGTTAGCCCTTCTCTCAGATTTCTGTCCTAGCTCTTCAGTGCACATGCATTTGATATTATACAGATTTATAAAGTAAAGCAAGTGGAACTTTCCTTATAAATTTGGATAAAAGTACAACTGTAGTCTGCATCTGAAAATTAGATTTCAGAGTTTATATATGTACCTCATTTTAAGCAGTTTCATATTTGAAGTTTCTTTGTATTTTACTAGAAAATGTTTTTTTAATTGTATATAATAGGCTTTTAACACAGATACAGCTTGAAATATAATTGTTATTTCTGTATACAGGGTAGAGTTAATAATGTCCCCAAGATTAATTTTCATGAGATAAAACTCCAGCTACTACTTTGCTTTGTTGTGAAAAAGCAGCATTGTTTATATATAACCTTAATCAGAATTCTTTGGAATTCTGAGTGATCAGACTCAGCAATTTGCCCTTGGATCTTCCTTACAACTTGTGTCGGTTTGTTTAGCATCTCCTCCACTAGGCTCCCAGGTTTCAAGCAATTTAGGAGAGAAGAAAACAAATGTCATTATTTGGGCGTAAAATAGCAACTCTGTAAATATGTAAATCATCTTATCTGTTTTGTGTTGCCACTTGCAAGTGGCATGAGTGAAAAGATCAATGTTCCTTGATCAAGACTCCTGGCTAAAGTGTTCAAATCATTCAAAAGACTGGCCTCCATTTGGCAATTTTACTTGGTTACTAGTTTGTTTTAAAAGTCAGGACTGACTGCAAAGAGGATATGACAGCTATAAAACTCAAATAGAGCTAGAAATGAAGAGGAAACCAGTTTTATCTTTAAAAAGGAAATGTGGTCAAACGGCTTCAGTGATAGTCGCAGTTTCATCCAAGCTGTAAACTTAGGCTTCTTTCGCTGACAGGGAAGAATATTCATTTATGTGGTTTAAAGAAAAATGTCAGAACATGGAGCTATGGGGCTTGCTTGCACATTGGGAAACATTTCAGTTGGAAGGGAATTTTTTAAAAAACAGCAAACTTCCAAGATTCGGAGGCCAATTCTAAAATAAATTCAGGATTACTGCAGGGAGGAAGCCAAATATCACCAGCATTATGGAACAGCTTCCATTTGGGTATCAAATAGTCCCTTGCTCTTGTAGCTTCTGGAAAATATTGGAAACATAATTATTTTAGAGGCATTTAGGAGTTGAGTATTGTCTGTTGTTGCTATCTTGTAAACTGAACTGCAGGATGTAGTGTAACCGTCATCAAATTGTGTAATAGAGATTATTCACGTGTGATGATAGTAAAGTGTTACTGTGCTTGTTACATTATTCTGTAGGTGTTCCATGATGGTTCGATTGTTTGAATATTTGTGTGGGATGCTTTATTGTTTAGAGTGGTGCACGTGCTAGATATATTTTTATTGCTTTAACACTTCATGAGCTCGGTGAAATTGGTCACATATGAATTTGGTAAATAAATAATGTATAATGCCCAACTGCTGGAGTACCAGGTATACTTGTGAGCTTTTTTATAATTGTAATTCAGCTTGCCAGCCTGGAAAGCCTGTTGAAAAGCAAGATAACGCTCATTTAATAGTTTAAATCTCACAAAAATGTGTAAAAAGTACTACAGGTAATGGTTATTTGTACCGAGTGTCTTGGCTTATAGACATGAGTGGAACGTGCATGAAATAGGGGGAAATTTGTTTTGAGCAAAAGCAACTTCTGATAAGTCTTTTGCAGCATTATTTTTCACCATGCAATCACAAAAGTTGTGTGGAAGTCCACACTACAGGTAAGCCCTCATTTTAATAATGAGCAAAACTGAGCCTGGACTTGCAGTCACTAAAGCAGCTCACTATGTGACTTGACAACGTTATAACCATTTTTACGTCAATCATAAAGTGGTTACTGGAGTTGTTAAATGGAACACGTGATTATTAAGCAAATCCATTCTCCCCAATGGGTTCCTTTTTTTTCCCAGAAACCAGCAAAAAGTGCCAGAAATTGGTCAAAACCATTGCAAAAAACCATTGCAAATTACTGTCACGTGATGGCAAGACCCTGCAATCCAACATAAGTGCAAGTCAGTTGCCAAGCAGCGGTAATGCGATCGTGTGACTACAAGGGGTAGAATAATTGTAACTTTCAATATATAGTGGTCAAAAGTAACTTTTAGAGGGGGTGTGTCTGTTGGAACTTCCAGTGATCATTAATCAACCTGTTGTTCAGTGAGAACCACCTGTAAATGTACATCTCCAACTTTAGAAAAAACAGCAAGAGAAATGCTTTTAAAAGTCTTATAGCAGAAGAGTCAAGCACTAATAAAGTGATAAAACATGGTTTTTAGATCTTTACTGTACAAATATCCATTGAATTGAGTAAGGAAAAAATATGACAGATTCTACAGCCTATAAAAACATAATGGCAGAAATAGACTTCTCTGACAGTGTGTGTATGAAATAGGAAAGACATGTTTGAGTTTAGAGCAGCCCTTTTAACAGATTCAATGTTTTGCTCCAGTGTCGAAACAATACACTCAGAATATAAGTGAGTTTGGCAGTCTCCCTTTTTAAAAAAAAAAACCCAATTCATGAGACATCACTGCATTGCTTACTCATGAATAACTTTCCTATTGTAAACAATTTAAACCAGCGGGATAAACTTACCTGCCAAGTTAGCTATGGTCTCTCCCCCCCTACCCAAATCTCAAATGGTTCTAACTCTTAAAACTATTAACTGTTCTTCTTCACCTCCAATTCTCCTCAAACAGTTTCTGACAGTAAGAATGAAAGTTGTGGATGAAAGCTGTGTCTACAGGGTACTTTATAGACTACTCTTTAAGATTTTTCATCTTGAAAGATTTTGAAAAGAAAAGAAAAAGACGAAAGCCTTATTTTATTTCATATCAGGGACAAAACTCCAGAACACCAAGTGTTTTGTTCTAAGCTCCAAACACTTAAAGCAGTCATTTCAGAGCCAAAACATTGATGTTTTTGACACTCCTGCTTGAAAAAGACACTGTGGCACTGTGGAAGCATTATCATTTTGCTACTGGCCTTTTTTTTTTTCCTTCCTTCATCCCAGCCCCTTAAAAAAATATTTAGTAAAAATTTGTTAGTCACAGCATCATCTTCAATTTTCTTGTTATTAAACCTCCGTCTGGAGAAAGGCATTTTTGAAATGGAAAACTGTGCATGTAGTCCTAGACTATAACAGTTCATTTAGTGAACAAGGTTACAACGGCACTGAAAAAAGTGACTTATGACTTTTTTTCCCACACAATCATTGCAACATCCCCATAGTCACATGATCAAAATTTGGACACTTGGCAGCTTGACACGTATTTACGACCGTTGCTGGGTCCCGGGGACCTTTGCAACCTTTTGACAAGCAAAGAGAAGCTGGAGAATCCATATTTATTTAACAACCTTGTCACTAACTAAAGAGTTGCAGTGGTGCACTTAACAGTGCTAGCAAAAAAAGGTTGTAAAATGGGGCAAAATTCACTTAACAAATGTTTCACTTAGCAACAGAAATTTGTACTCAGCTGTGGTCATAAATTGAAAATTATCCGTATTGAAATCTCACTATTGAAGACAGAAGCTCCTACTGGTAGGTTCAACTTGAAAGAAAGAAAAAAACAAAACAAGCACAGCTCCTTCTGCAAATTGCTGTTCACAACTGTTGGGAAACAATTTAATAGAAAAATAGGGATTTTATTTCCACCCACAATAAATAAGCTGTAACCAGTGCAACACCATACCACTCTTATTTCAAACTGATGCAATAATTCTTGCACTGTTTCAAAGTCATTAATGGGTTAAAGGAGGATTTCAGAACAAGCTATACTTAGATTTGTGGATGTCATGTCATGAGCTGATTTTGATAGGCGTCTTTGATAGAGCACCAGAGTTTTGAAACTTTCAACTTTGTGACCTCTAGATTTTCATCATGTTTTTCCGTGATAAAATTCTAGTTACCGGTAGTGCCCTTGCTATCATAGGGATAGATCTGATGTGACACACACTTATGCTCTAGACAAGATACTTTTGAAATTATTTTGCGAAAGAGAAAGAAAGAAAGAAAGAAAGAAAGAAAGAAAGAAAGAAAGAAAGAAAGAAAGAAAGAAAGAAAGAAAGAAGCCACCTAGACTGTTTTTGAAAAAAACAAGTGTTTTAAATGGGGTTGGGTAAAATTGAGCAGATGCCGAGCTTCTTTGCTCAGTTTCTCCCTAAATGCTGACACCCCTCCATAAAATAAGTTGGGGGGGGGGAGAGATGATACTGGTTATTTTCATTCTGAATCAGCCAAATGAAATACAACTTGTAAAAAGGAATCTGGCATCTCCAAGCCCTGAGGATGTGTGTCCACATCCGATAAATTATAAAAAATAACTCATATTTTAGAATTCTCTAAACTGAAGACCAGAAAACCTTTCATGATTCTGATAGATTTTATGGGTAACCTTGCTTGGTATAAATAGCACCAGAATTTATGCCTTTAAGCAATGCAATTTTAAAGCGCAACATCACATGACCATACTGCTTAGTAACAGCAGTTCCAGTAATCCCCAATTACTGTCTTTAAGTGAGGAGCCCACATGATTGTGATTTCCTTCTGGCTTCCCCATTGACTTTGCTCATGGGAACCTGGCAAGAATCATCACAGATCACATGGCAACCAGTTGTAACTTCCAGTCATACAGCACTATTGAAGTGGTTGGTGGTCATTAAACAAGGATCGCCGGTATTCAATGACTGAGAATTTTCTTCTCAAATGAAACCTGGAATAACTTAATTCCATTCCAGCACGGTCTCGATGCTCCTCTAGTTTGTGAAGAGCTCTAACACATTTTTTACAAAGATGTTTCCAGGAACAGTGTTTATTGTGCCAGCACTTTTAAAAGGACACATTTTTTTCAATACAATTGTTATAATCTAAACACTTTGTAATAACTTAAAGTGAAAGCTGTTACTGTTATAAACTCTGAACAGTCCATGCTTATTTCATGTTTTTTTTTGTTCTTGGTGAGTTTATTAAATGTACTGTATTAGGCAAAATAATATGGATTTTTTTGTTTTTTACATAGAACATAAGATTTGAGAAAAAATACAAATCACAAAATGAAACTCTTTGTATTTGAATATCTGCAGTTTTTTTGTTACCGTATTGTAGATATTTGACAGTAAACTTGTAGTTTGAATCTTTATTTAAAAGTTGGTTGTTATTTTGCCTGTGTCCTGCTATAATCCTGACAGAATCTTAATTAATATAGTAGCTGAAGTTTTGTTTGTGTTATCAGTCTAATTGCTGGTGGTGGTCTGCATAAAATGAGAGGCAGCTCAAAACAGTTCAAAAACACCTTGTTCCAGCTTTAAAACAAAATTCAGAATACTGGTGATTAGTTTCTTGTTAAGGTAATTTCCTATGATCTGAGCACTTAGAACAGTGCTACCTTCAAGTCTGGCCTGTGTTTTGTTTTAAAAATCATACTACTTTGCACATCTTTAATTTCTTATATGGTGTGTGATCCTAGCCTCATGTTTGTGGGTTGTGTAGAGAGGGCTCTCCAAATTTGTGGACTGCAACTCTCAGTATTCTCCAGCGAGTATGGCTGGCTGAGGAATTCTGAGAGTTGAAGTCCACAGATCTTAAAATTGTCAGGATTGGAGAGCCCTGGTGTAGGGAAAATGTCTCTGTGGTTTTATATTTTATTTGGTCCATTTTTGTAGGATTTACCACAATGACTTTTTTGTATTAAAAGTTGGAATCTTGCCTTTTATTTTTAAAAAATGATGTTGTAAGGTTGTAGGTCACATTAAAAATAAAAATACAGAAAGAGATAATAGTGTGACATGGGTAAAATGTCTGCCTGGATTCGTGTTCCTAGACATCATCCTCACTATGTGTATTTGTTTTCTCACTTTCCAGGTCTACTTAAAAGCACCCATGATCCTGAATGGGGTTTGTGTTATTTGGAAAGGCTGGATAGATCTCCAAAGACTGGATGGCATGGGCTGCCTAGAATTTGATGAGGAGCGAGCACAGGTAAAGAAGATGGCCACAGGCTTCTCATTCTGTGATTTCACATTCCGTGATTTCAAAACTTCATGCATTTTTATAATACATTTATAAATTGAGGTTGAAGGAATCGTATAATAAGGAGGTCTCCCAACTTGCTCACTTTAAGACTTGTGGACTTCAGCTCCAGAATTCCTCAGCCAGTCATGCTGGCTGGGGAATTACGAGAGCTGAAGTCCACAAGTCTTTAAAAGTGGCAAAGTTGGGAGATCCCTGATAAAAATAACACTGAAAACATCAGCAGATGTCTAATAAAAGTTCAGCACCTTTGGATCTGCCTGATTCTTTTTTCTTTTTCCTTTAGTATTCATTGCTCATAATTTAAATGTCCAAAGGATCTGACTCAAATGTAATTCATCTATTTACAAGAGAAGGAAAGTAAAAATTTACTCATATCTCTTTGGATGATACTGAGTTTATCTGGGTTTAGGCTGGTAAATATTGCTTGATTATGACAGTACAGATGTTATAAATGTTAACATCTTAACATTTATATGTGTTAAGTTGTTGTTAAATGTTTTTCTTATGGTAGGTGATGCTTTGGGAAAAAAAACTAAAAAAATCCTTATTTATAAAACTGAATACTAGGGTTTGGATGGTTACAGAGAGCTTTACGGCCTCTGTACTGAGATTGTCCTCTTTCTATCCCTTTTTACATCATGAAATGGCAGCTGCTAAGACAATGGCCAGGAATAAGATTCCCAGATGGCAGTTGGTGTTATGTTCCATCTTGGCACATTGAAAAGGGATTGTTTTGTACCCAGTCTGCAACACAGAAAGCAGAATCCAGTATCCAATGTGTGTTGCTTTTCAGTGCAGCTAGCTGAGGCCTTCACTGATGTTTATTGATTAATAGAAGTTGGTATTAAATTAGGCAAAGGCCCACTGATGTTCTTGTACATCATTTCTCAAAATAGCTTAAGGGCTTAGAAAATGCCTTAGGCATAAAAGGCAATTTAATTTTTTTTGGTATCGTCATTTGATTTTTAGATTTAAATTTTAATGTACTCAGAGCATATTAAAATATATCTGGATTCTCTGGAGCCAAAGCAATTGTCAGCTGTAAACAGTTGGAAAATCTGATTGCTTAATGGAATATGAGCAAATGTTACGTGTTTATGTTAACAAATTATACATGCAGCTTTTGATTATTAGCAGGGTAAAACATGCTAAAAAGAAAAGATATATTTTTTTAGAAATACTGCAACAGAATTACATGTTGCCATGTATGGTTGGACATGTATTTCCTCATCACAGAATAGTTAATTGAGAAATGTTAGCAGAAACCTCATATTTTTTTAAAAATATACTAGACTTATGCAACAAAAAACTTTCCAGATTATAAAACTTTTGGTGGAAGATTCTCATGTTTGATTTAAAAATGTCAGGCTGAAATTATAGATACTGATATTCAATAAAGCCTCTGGCAATTGAATAATATCAAGAATTTTACCCAGCTGTAGTACATTTTTCTTCTAATAACAGCCAGGTTTATCACTGTATTATCTGGTGTGATACACAAGGGTTATAAAGAGATGATGCCAAGATAACACCTTTTAAAAATGTCATATCAACACTCAGAGCAAGCATATTTCTTAATTTTGCTAAGATGCAAATCAGGAGTGATTTCCTCACAGACATACAGGTTGTAAATTATTTCCTATGTTTCATTGCCTGCATGACTGAACAGGCACCCTTTAAGAATTCATATATGGCCATTATAACAGTAGAGGAATTAAGCTGTCATGAATGAAGGCCAATGTACATGTCCCAGGATAATGTTGCGGGAACCAATGTGAGTCATTCACTGGGACCAGAGGTTTGTTCTCCCAAGCTTTCAGACTAATGCTGGAGCCCATCCTCAGGGAATGTCTCAATCTGCAGGATGGATGCACCTGCCTGTGGTTCTATGTTGAGAAGTTCTAAGGATGGGCTCCAGCACGAGTCTGGAAGCTTGGAAGAACAAACTTCTGGTCCCAGTGACCGACTCAGATTGAATTGAGCTACGCCCATACCGTTTTACAAACACCCATTTTGAACTTGAGAAGAAATAATATGTTTAGAGGGGGCAAATGTGCCATTTTAAAATGCTTTATTTGTTTATCAAGGCAACACTGAGTCTGAAACAAGAGATATATAAACAGCCATAGGGCTGCATTAACAGTATCTCACTTATCAGTTGTATGCTCTGTTTCACGATGCATCATTCAGTTCTCCAAAAAATTTCGAATCCGGCCAGGTGACAGCTTCAGTCAAACAAGTGTTTGATTCCAATGCACGTAAGACTACTTTTTTTTTTCCTGACTCTGGTTTCTGGTTGGTAGCAGGAAGATGCATTAGCACAGCAGGCTTTTGAAGAAGCTCGGAGAAGAACTCGAGAATTTGAAGACAGAGATAGGTCTCATCGGGAGGAAATGGAGGTGAGAGTCTCACAGCTGCTGTCAGTTACTGGTTAGTACTCTACCAAACATCTAGATTTTTTTTTTTACAATGTTTGATATTTCAGTGTTGTGATTTTGAGAACTGTTGTTTTAAGTGAAGATGAGCGCATAAATTTATTTTAAAATGTTTTTTAACATGGAATATTGCTGATCTCATAGTCCCAAGGTTAGTTAATTGTTTGAATTCTATTTTGAATTATTTGTGGCATGGTTAATTCCTGATGCCTGCTATAATATTCTGTGACGCACAAGGGACAACATACTATAGAATTCTCCATTGAATTATATATCTGCGATATTTAATGACAAAACTATCTTTGGTGACATTTGAACAAATAACAAATATTATAATGTACAGGTTGTCCTCGAATATTGACTACAGTTGAACCTAAAATTTCTATTGCTAACTGAAAGATTTCTTAAGTGAATTTTGCCCTACTTTACTGTATTTTTTTCCACCATTGTTAAGTGAATCACAGCATTTGTTAAATTAGTAGCACGGTTATTAAGTGAATCCAACTTCTTGTTGGATTCAAGTAGATCTGATCATTCTCCAAAAAAATATGCCTTCCAAAAAAGTAAAAGATAACTGTTCTCTGCCACTGAGAACAAAAAAGCTTAAATCTTGAAGTTTATATGTAGAATTTGGTTTCAGAAACCATAAGACACCATTCCTTTCCTGCTGCAATGAAAGATGGGAATAGGATGGAAACACACAGTGGAATAATTCCACTTGGCTTTGATGAGGGGCTTAGTGATTCAGTGCAGTGATGAAAATGTTTGCAGAATGTATGGAAGATCTGTGTATGATTCACCATCCCTATCGTCTTTGCTAAACCATTTAAAAATCCCTCCAAGTAGTAGTTCAGTTCACTAATTTTTTATATCCATGCATATATGCCTCACTACCTTGTCCTGTCAGCGAAATTGGGTCATCTGCATCAGGGAACTAATTTTACAGTCTCTTTTGTGGCTGTTGCTAAGTGAATCACCATGGTTGTTAAGCAAATGCTGCTATCATCAACCAAACCAGTAGTTTGCTGAGAGTTTTGCCAAAAACTGAAATTAAATGCCAGTTTTCCACAAAAACATTGACAGACAGTTGTATGATGGGGACGCTGCAAACGGTCATAAGTGGGCCTAATTGCTGAGCAACAGAGTGTAGTCATGTGCTAAGTACACCCAGGGAGGTCCATCGTAACTCTGAACAGTCGCTAAGTGACTGGTTGTAACTCAACTACTTTCATCATAAAGATACAGATAGTCATCGGGTTATGACTGGTTGGCCAGCGATCATTCAAAGTTACAATCACACTGAAGAGGGGGTCTTATGTCCAGGCCTTGGAGTTGCAGCTGTCATATGACCAAGACTTTTTCCCTGTGGTCACATGACCACAATTCAGGTGCTGGGCAACTGGCGTGCAGTTGAGAAAGTTGCAGCATCCTGGGGTCATGCCAGCCTCCCACAAGCAGAGTCAATGAGGAAGCTGGCAGGAAGTCCCAAGTCACTCGCAGTCCCACCGTGTTTTCCATAGTGTCCGCCTGTTTTACCTCCCATCTGCACACCATAACTCTCACTTGCTGAATTCCTGTTTCTTCCCAAATCATAGTCATGTGCAATTCTTGATTAATAACCCATGCAGCCCTTGCTGCCATTCTTTATGACTGCATTACTTAGCGATGGAAATTCTGGTTGTGACTGCTGTCATAACCCAAGGACTACCAGAACAATAACGTTATCTTGCAAATCTGAATGTATTTCCCCCTCTCCCTCTCTTTATCTACTCGAGACAGTCACGCTTGAGATGCTTTCTCAAATTACGTTTTTGTCCTGAACTCAGACTTCTTTTATCTGTTATCTTGGTTGCAGCTCTTCCTCCTGTCCCTCCAGATTATTCCTTCTACCCATTACACAGTCTTTGGGATTGCCCACGTATCTGAGTTATTTTTCTGCGAAGGCTTTGCTTGTCTTTTTGATTTGGGGTGGGGGTATGCTAATTTAAAGAGGGGGAAACGCATCTTGCCAAAAACCATCTGTATACCACAAGTGGAAGCCCTACACTAAATGCCGTTTGTTAGTTCCAGGATTAAAAGCCATCATTTAGAAGTAAGACCAGTTAAGCAGTTTTACCATTTTCATTTTCCTCAGTTTATGCGTTTCAAATTCCATAATCACAGAATATTTGAAAAGATTCAAAAGGCTGCCTCGAATTTTATCTCTGTTCTCAAGGATCATGCAGAAGATAAGGGCTGTTGTCTAAAACTGAAGTTTGAGCTGTCTGTTTTTTAGATTGCGAGGTTACTGGAGCACGTACAATTAGAATACTTAAAGATTAAAAGTCTCATTGTTACAAATGTACATATAGGATTGCTGCAAAGTCTGCACAAAAGTTTCTTTTATATTAAAAAAAACCCATGTGTAGTTTAAATTACTTTAATAGATACCACATTTGAGCTCAATAAAAAGGGAAATCCCTGCTCTCTTTGGTCTGCCACTCCTCAAAAGAGGCGCCAGCGCTTCGGAAGTCTTCATCCAACTCTTAGCAGCATATGAAAATGATCACAGATTGTATTCTTTATTTATACAATTTCTTCCCTGTAAAAGATTTTTATTTGCTTTAGTCTTCTTCTGCATGTGCAAAAACTTAAGAACTCTTCTTTCCTAAAACATCCTCAGGGTCCTTATTTTAGCCTTCAAAGCTCTCTTCAGTTTTGAAGGCTAGGAATGAATGTTGTTCTTAGACACATCGTAGCTACCCCAGAGTGATGCTTGCTTAAATGGAAGACTTCATTAATATTCCCATAAGCAACATTTATATGCACATCAAATGCATCGTTTTAGCAAAGTCATGTTTGAGAATAAGATATAAAATACAGAAAGAGAATATTTAACCAATTTAAACATAATTGGAAAAAGAAAACCTTTTCTAATTTTGGCTCAGCAATTAAAACAGTTTTATTGGACAGTTAAATGATCTCTACCTTATGGAAACCTCAATAACTTTTTTTTGGGGGGGGGGAGAGAAGAGATGCTATTTTTAGCACAAGACGTTGCCATTAAATATACCACTGGATTTTAAGAGAAGCCATCTTCTGGAAATAACTCTTAATAAATCAGAATTGCAGTGATCTTTGAAGCAAGTAAGATAAAGTTCTAAAAGCTTATTACACAAGCAGTAGCAGACTTTGAAATGAAAAGGAACAGCGGCAGTTGGAAGACAGGAGCTAGAGTTGTAGTCACAGCCAGGAGACAAAAGATTCATGTGGATTGATGCTGCATACCATGTGGAAACATCTGGAAAATATTACCTACAAAATGTCTTTTTATGTATGGAAAGTAAAGTGTGTTTTCCTGTCTGACTATTTTAAAGTCTTAATGATGTTTCAGAGTAAAGAAATGCATGCAATGTAACATTTAATGAATGTCTTTTTGCAGTGGTTATTATCACCTTAATTTTCATGCAATTGGGAACCTAATGTTTTTTTTAGAATTTAAAGTACACTTTCCCTAGCTTATTACTCTTCCTTAGTGACCAGAGAAGCAAAGCAAGCATTCCCAACGTAGGCATCTGAGCATATATATATATCTTAATGCCCGGTCCTTGTATTATTTGTTCTTATCTCCCCATGGGCAATGTGCTGCAGAAGCTAAGATAGATAAAGCTGCCTGCTTCGCTTATCCCATTTGTACAACACAGCAAGACATATAAATCAGTTCAAATAAGAACATCACAAGGATTTTGTTTGCTGGATACATTTTAATGCCCCCAACAAGAGATTGCTAGTGTGCTGTTGTTGTTGCTATTCTTGTGGTAGCTTTGCCTCACCACAAGTCCTACCACATAATGGGGATTTTACAAAAGATGCTGTTTTGCCTTGTGGGAAGACAAATATACTTGGATTAAGCTTCCAAAAAATACATGTATCAACCTTTTACAGCACTGTAGAAATTAGAATTCTGCTTAGTTCAAGCAGTTCTGTATTGAAGCAAGAATCCTCTGTGTGGTAAGCTTTTAAATTGTGTAGTCTAGAGGCAAGAAAAATGTTGCCTTGACTATAAATATAAGAGAAATATTATGTCTTACTCTTTGGTTGATGGGTTTCTATAGAAAACAGGGAAGGGGAGGTGACATTTAATATAAAGCTATATGGTCATGGAAAAATTGCTTTGCATGTTTTGAAATACTGAACTCAACATTTAATTGAGGCTCTGATAGCATTTGTTTATTTAAGAGACGTTTAGCCTGTTTTTCAGGACACCAAGTCTTACCAAAGAAGCTTGTAAGATTATAAGAAAATACAATTACAGTAAAAATAAAAAGCTTTTCCTTGAAAAAGTAACATGAAACTCTAAGCTATGGGCAATTTCTCAACTGAAAACTGAATCCTTGGCACCTTAATTCATTTTTCTCAGCTGGACAAATCTTTATATGCCTTTTGAAAGTTTATTGCAGGTCTTAGCTTCTTCAGGATTTTTTTTTCTATTAGGAAAAAAAATGCTTTTATTTGAAAAAGACAGTTCACGTTAATAGTGATGCTATAAATATATAATCACTATTGATCCCTGTCAGTCAGGGATTCACTGTTGCTCGGCTCTTTTTAACCTGCATTGACTGAACAAAACGATATACTGTATAACAGGATTGCTTGACTTGCAAATATTATTTGCTCTCTGCTACATACAACACAGATTCTAAGCAAAAAGAAAGTGGTTTTCTTAGCAGTTTAATCTTGTAGCTGCCTTGCTGCTGGTTTATTTTGCTGGTGTTTTCACATCGCAGTCCAGTGTCTTCTTCAGAAAAATGGCCATAAATATTTCTGTGGACATTAAAATAACTCTTCAGATTGTTGTGTTTTTTTCTCTTTCTTTGAAACTCACAAATCAGAACCTAATTCTGAAGTGTAAGGGAGAAGGCACTTTCGACAGTCAATATTGAGTATGCATAGATGTGCAGAGGGTATATATAATTTAGGTCACCTTGTCTTCCTTTGAAAAGGGGAAAAAAGATTTATGTTAACATTTAACATCATGTCTATTATTTGCTTGTTGGCTTGCATTATACGCGCCAGATGTGAAAGGGACAACCAGTCTTCCATTTATTAATGTTGTAGTACAGGCTTGGCCATTTTTAACATACTATCAAAGATATTTGTGTGAAAAACTGAGAAAATATTTCACCTTTTCCTGGGTTGTGGCAGTAAATTTTAGAACCCCCTTTAGAATGCAATTTGTACAAGAAAATATGAGAACTCAGAGAACCCCTTAAGGATTTCCTGGTCTTTTCAGTTCTAAGCTGAATTTCAACCAGCCAGACCATAAGAGAAACATTGTCTGGAAAGATTATTATGGGATGACTCCTTACCCATCAACTTGGTTAAATGAAAATGGTGAACTGTTGGCACTTTTCAGGGCATTCTTGAGTAAGCAAGGAGCTGTATATAGGTTGATGTTTAATAACGATGATGATAATAATGATACAGTAACTTTTTTAAAATAAACTTTAAGATACAGGCTTGTCATTGTCTTTGCCATAAAAACTGATATAGTAATACCTAGATTGCCTAGGTTCACTTGAGATAGATAGATAGATAGATAGATAGATAGATAGATAGATAGATAGATAGATAGATAGATAGATAGTCGTTAAATGAATCACTGCAATAGCAGGGTTATTAAGTGAATCTGGCTTCCCCATTAAATTTGCTTGTCAGAAGAATCTCAAAAGAGGATCACATAGTCCCAGGATGCAGCAATTGTCATAAATATGATCCAGTTGCCAAGCATCCAAATTTTGATCACATGACCACAGGAATGGCTGCACCGGTCGTAAGTCTGAAAAATTGTCATAAGTGTTTTTTTTCTGTGCCATTGTAACTTCAAATGATAACTCAATGAATGGTTGTAAGGCTGTCATTAAATATTCTCTTTTCAAAGGTGGCAATAAAACAAGATGATTATAGCGTCTCATCATGGTAACGGAAAAAGATGGAAGCTTTGAAGTGGAAAATTCCAATGTTAGGAAAGTCTGGAGTTAGTGGAGACTAAATCAGGGTGAAAGTGAAAAAGCAGATCTCTGGCACAAAAGTTTTCTTGCCCGGGCTATCTAACTCTGTAAAATATAGGAACCGTCTCTGCAAAAGAAGAGAAGAGATGCCTAGATAAACATGTAAATCTAGAATTGGGTATTTTAAAACCTTCCGTTTTGGGCACTGACTCAGCATTGTGAGCCCAAGACCATCCATCATTCTGTTTTTGGTTTGTTAGTTGTTCTGGTGGTGGTTTCAAATGTCATCTTAAACATTTTGAATTGATTTTCAACATTCTATTATCTCTAATTTCTGTTCCATCCCTTCTTTTTGTCCCCTTGGTCTCATCTAGGCAAGAAGACAACAAGACCCTAGCCCTGGATCAAACCTGGGAAGTGGTGATGATCTCAAACTGCGTTGAGAGGCAGTGGTGTGCTTTTTAAACTTGGCAAATTATGGAATAAAAAGACCAGAAACTGTGATGACTGCATATATATATATATATACATGTATATATGTATTCATATGTATACATATATACATATGTATACATATCCATGTATACATATATGTATATGTATATATATAACCTTTTCCCTGATCTGCGGCAGCCAAAGTATCATGTCCTGCCATGGTTTGCACTATTTGTGTTGCATTACTTGTGTTCCTGTTCTTTAAGCATGTCGCCAGTGGGAATTTGAGATTCTTGTTTTTCTATGCAAGCTTATGATTTCTTGGCACTATTTTAGCAAAGAGAGAACTTTACGCAGCCATAAAAACATTTCTCAGCTGACACTTGTTCATTTCAGGATGGGTCTGAATAAATTTTTGTGAGTTCTTTAAAAACCAAAACTTTCTAAACTAATTTTATATGAGATGTTGGAAATTTGTCAGAGTGTTCTTGCTTTTGACACACGCTTTTAGTCGTTGTCTCTTTTTGCACTTTTTTTATCAACTTGCAAAAGACTTTACTCTTTTACATTTTGCAGCCTGAACCGAGTAACACAAGTGTTTGTTGATTTACTGAATTACATGGTTTTATTTTTAAAAGTACCTTAGCATCCTATTATTTTAGTTTACATTTCCAGTGGCAAAATGTTTAAAGGAATCTTAACCTGTCAGCACCTTCTGCTGTAAATTGAATTCTGAGATTGTTCTTCTGAAATCAAGACATTTAAGCAATGGTTCAGTGTGTACAAAATCTCATGCTGGTTTCAAGATTCCTTTGTGTGTGCGTGTGTTCATTTTCCATTGATTCAATATTTTCCAATGGGATTAAGCTTTTGGGTAACATTAATCAATATTCACTTTGCCCTTCTTCCATTTATTACTCAAGAAGTATTCTCTACTTTATGTTGTATCTAGTAGTTTTGCTCTGTTTATCTAAACAATCCACTTGAAATACCTATCTGCAATATTCATTTAGACTTTTAGAGTGAGTAGATAATGGTCATTGGCAGAAGAGTGGATACTCCTTTTAGGTTGAATCACGGTTGTCTGGTTTTCAGTTTTTTCAGTCTGCCATCCACATAAAAGCCAAGGCAAGAGACAAAATGCAAGGGAAGGATTCTGCCTGCTTACATTTTGCAACATTAACGCGCCTCCTTGGTCTTTCAATATTTTTAGTCAACAAATAAAGGGCCTATTTTGTTCATAATTGGGTAATGCAGCAGTTGATGTTTCTCATTAATTTTGGAACCCTGTCCCGCTCCTCAGAAAGCCCATCAAACACCCTCCAAGGACTTTAGACCATGAATGAGCGGGCAAGAAGGTAAGCTAGCCAAGAGGTCCATTGGCCACAAACTAGGGATCTGAGGTCTTCCTACTTCAGGTCTTCCTGCTTTTTAAAAATTGACATGGCACCATTCCAAATTGTGTATGTTGGTGGGGCAGATGAATGCTGTGACCAGCAATGGGTTCAACCAGTAACTCAGCATCCAAATGCTACTCTTACTGGGGAAAGTCAAGGAGAGTCATGTCAAAAAAAACCCAACAACCTGGTGCTTGTTCTAAGATCTCTTACAGCGTCCGGAGGGGTCTGTGGTGGCTAGGGAGGTAGAGCCCAAATAAACCCACAGGATGGGAAGCAGCAGGATTCATGTCAGAAAGGCTGGTGGCCTTTGCAGCAAGGAAAGGAATCGACTCAAAAGAAATGTCCTTTGCAACTACTACCACCCCCTGACATATTTCTCCAAGCTGGTTGTTAAGGCTACACATCATTTGAACCTCAGGATTTTAAAGTTCTACTTACTAACTTTAATAATGATATAACTGCAATCATCTCATCTAATTATTTCTTATCAGTTATTTTTTTGTTTGCATTTATATTTCTACTGTTTTGTATATAATCCTCTTCCCCAAAATATTCTACTGATCCTGGAAGAATGAATAAGATGCATTTTTTTTTTAATAATGGGAGCTGAATTAGAAACAACTGCAGATTTATGTTAGTAGATGGTGAAATTCCCCATATGTGGCAACCCTGGATTTTATCTTTACTCTAACGGTTGATTGTTGATATTGTTCCCAGATAGATCTCTAAACAGATCATTGTCACACTTCATTTTATTAATTTTGATACTTTTTTCAGTGTTTTTTATATTTTCCTTAAGAAATAATGCTTTAAAGAGTTTCTAGCTGCTGTTATCATCCATAATGTTCTGTTCCCTTTTATTTGCAAATAGCATGATGTTACCTGGTTGTTTCCAATATGGTTTGAGGGAGGAAAAAAAAACTTTAGGTATGCAAACTATATTATTGCATATTAACCATTGTATGTAAATATTTTTATCCTGTTCCTTAGAACCATGCTACTTATGGTCAGTTCCATTGATCACATTGGTTTCATAAGGTGGGATATATAAAGGGGATTTGCCATACTTTCAGGCAGTTCATGATAGAATCAATTAAATCAAGACACTTAAAATTGATCAGAGTTTTCAATTTTCAATTGTTTAGAGAATAAAATAAATTATGAAAAACATCACAATTTTGCAGTCTAATTTCTCCTTGACCTGAAGTTCGTTTTTTAATTCAGATTACACTTGAAGCTATGGTTAATTAGGAATTTTCTGATTTAATGCCTTGTGATGCAAAGGTTTATTAAACCAAGGTATGATTGTCAAAAGAGGCCTCTATATCTTAATGCTGGCATTAAGATCAACAAGTGTTTTCCTTCGCTATTTTGTGCAAGCCTATTGAACTTAAACATTAAGTTATTGATGCAATTTGATATTTTCATAATTTCTATTTAAACAGAAGTTGCATCATCTTCCTAGAACATCTTTTAAGAGTTGCCTTAAAGCATCAACACTGCTTTTGCTGTCTTTTTCTCTGTCATGTTCATAATAAACTTCTGTGTAGTGAAACCAAGTGGCTGTTCATTTCTTTGTAACCATATTCTGAAGCAATGCAGGCAGTCATAAGATCTGGGAACAGAGGACTGACTGACTTTTTAAAAAGAAATATTGGGCAAATTATTACTTTTCTAAGCAATATTCCCGAAGTGTGATCATTATTTTGTTTCATTTTGATTTCTCAGTATAAAGTTGAAAAATTAGAAATGTCAGTTTTTGCTTAAGTCATCCGTAATACCTCATAGTATTTTTTTTTTTCCATTGGTTTCTGGAACATAGAGAAATTAGTTCTGAAATTCATTTCCAAAACTAAACATCAGTTCAATGAAACTTTTCCAATGCATGTTTTCCCAGAAAAGTTTGCAATACCTACTGTTTAATTTTTTAAAATGTAATATAATTTAAACTATTTGATCTCTTAAGGTTTAGTTAAAATACTTCTCTTGCAAGCTCAACAGAAAGCTATTGTTAAAACAGATCAGAGAATACAAACACTGAGTGTTTTCCAGAGCTGTGATACAACTTTTCCAGAGCTGTTAAACAACCAATTATCACATTAAACAAGAGGAAAACCTTCTACGCACCAATTCCACCCATGCTTTTTACAATTTTGTAAACAAACAACAAACTAAAAGACTCAAGGTCCATCCCACCCCTGAAAGGACCTAATGTAAAGACTGTAACGACAACACCCATCAAAGCCAACCTCTTAAACACATTCCTTTGGCTCAGTATTTGTAAACAGCAATGGATCATGCCAAGTATTTCCTAGCCGACCACAGAACACTACAGTGATCTAATAAATATCAATTTTTAACAGAAGACAACGTTGAAAAAGCATATGCAACTAAACCACTCTATCTATTGGACCGGATGGATATATGTGCCTACTTCTTAAAAAAAGCTACCCGCTGCCATAGCCAAACTCTAAGCATAATCTTTGGAAAATCTTTCTGGACCAGCTCCTTGGCCAAATCTATCTTCACAAGCCACGGTCACCCCATCTTCAAAAAGGGAGACCTCAGCCTAGGTTGAAAATTACAGACCAATCTCCTTACGCTGCATCACTTGTAAAGTCATGGAATCAATTATAAATCAATCCATCATCCTCCACTAAGAGACAAACCTACTCTCTAATAAACAATTTGGTTTCGAAAAAAAACTATCCTGCAATCTGCAACTCTTACACTGCAAGACTTATGGACTATACAACTCGATCAGGGCAAAGCAAGAGATGCAATCTACATAGACTTCTGTAAAGCCTTTGATTCAGTGGTACACGGCAAACTCCTAAAACTAAAATCTTATGGTATCTATGGATACCTGCCTAACTGGATAGAAGCATTCCTGTCAAACAGACAACAAATGGTCAAAATTGGAGCGTTCTATCAAATTCTGTACCTGTCAACAGTGGTGTCCCCCAAGGCAGGGTTCTAGGACCAACTCTCTTCATACTCTACATAAATGACTCTGTGATCATATTAAGAGGCAACTGCGTTCTTTTCGCTGATGATGTAAAGCTGTTCAATACCACAGACAATACTGCTTCCCTTCAAAAAGATCTTGACTGTGTATCAGAATGGTCAAACAAATGGCAACTTCAAATCTCAACAAATAAATGCTCTGTCGTTTACATATTGGCAAAAAAAAAATCAGAAAATAAAATACAAGCTGAATAGTCAAGATCTTGTTGATGATCCAAACTCTGTAAAGGACCTTGGAATATCATCTCTAATGATCTAAGTGCTAGAGCCCACTGTAACTACAAGCCAAAAAAGGCATTAAGAGTTGTTAACCTAATCCTACGTAGCTTTTTCTCTGGTAATATCACATTACTAACTTAGAGCATATTAAACATTGCTAGAACAATACTCAAATACAGCTGATCAGTTGGAACCCACATTACGTATCTGATATTAATACAGCTGAGAAAGTCCAGAAATAATTCACAAGAAGTGTTCTCCACTCCTCTACTCGTTGCAGAATATCTTATGCCACCAGACTTGAACTCTAGACCTAGAAAACCTTGATTACGCCCTCCGGTCCGATCTAAATATAAGTATATGAAATCATACATTGCAATGACTTCCTGTAATGAATACTTCAGCTTCAACCATAACAAGACAAGAGCACACAATAGATACAAACTCAAGGTTAATCTTACCAAACTTGATTGTAGGCAATAACCGCAAATTTCTCAAAAAGCCCACAGAGTGGTCAATGTCTGGAATCCATCCTATCCGACCTGTGGTTTCTTCCCCAAACCCCCAAAAACTTTAACCTTAGACTGTCTATTATTGACCTCACCCCTTTCCTAAGAGGCCTGTAGGGCTGTGCATAAGCGCACCAATGTGCCTCCCATCCCTGTCCTATTGTTTCTTTTTTTCTTCTATGTACCCATTTCATGTATTCATAACTACGTATGTACTTATACCTATTATCTTGTAAGCAACTGACAAATCAAATTTAAAAAAAAACCTACTGAGAAAGCCTACTTCCAGTGGCTCTGCCTTGGCCCAGGATATGCAAAATAGCAAGCAGAAGAGGCTCCAAGTTTGTCGAAATAGGGATCAAATTAACAATGATGGAACTATAGGTAGTCCTCGGCTTATGGCCACAGCTGAGCCCAGAATTGATGTTGCAAATGTGAGACATTTGTTAAGTGAGTTTTGCCCCATTTTACAACTTCTTGCCACATCTGTTCAGTGATTCCCTTAACAGATGTGGCAAGAAAAGTTGTAAAATGGGGCGAAACTCACTTAACAAATGTCTCACTTTTTCAGTTAGTCAAAACAGTAGTTAAGTGAATCTGGCTTCCCCATTCCCCACCCCAGGAGACTGCAAGCATCATAAATGTGAGTCAGTTGTCAAGCACAGCCAAATGAAAAAAAATGTGACCCTGGGGAATGCTGCAATTGTCACAAGTGTGAAAAAAATGGTCATAGGTCACCTTTTTTCAGTGCTGTTGTAACTTTGAAATGGTCATAAAGCAAGCTATTGTAAGTTGAGGACTACCTGTACTCAACTGTCTTCTTTTGTCAAGTGTAATTGTGGTACATGCCAAGAGCAGTTCACGGACACACCTGTGATTTTCTTCTGGGTTGTGACCCAATGCTAGATATGCGTTGGTCCTCCAGCACAGCAAAAGATGGAAGCTTTGCCTTGCTGGATTTGTGGTCTGAATGCTTTCAAGCCTCTCCCACTGACACCCTTTCATCCCAAAATGGCTGGCTGGGGGGGGGGGGANGGATTGCAGAGAGGAAGCAGGTGTAAAGTTTTTAAACCTCTCAGAAATGGTTTGGATGGAGAATTGTACACACAGCTGCTTCCCCCCCCCCCTTATTTCCTTGCAATATAAGATAGTTTGCATCCCAATAATGTAAACTATTCATGTGCTCTCCGCTGCTTTCTCTTTTTATGGCAGTAACTGTCAAAAACCAGCCGAGCAGGCAGGCAAGTATTTAAAAATGCATTTAGTGAGAGCAAAGGACCAAACTTATTCATCTGCACAGAACTGCAGGGAAAAAATATTCTAGGGCCGCCTCCCCCTCCTCTTTGGGGAGGGGAAGGGGTATTGCTGGCATAATGCCTGCTTAATTGGGTGGGGGGAAACTGAGACGGTCCTCAAGTTACAGCCAGTTCTTTACCAGCCATTCAAACTTAAAATGGCACTGAAATAAAGGGGATTTACTATCATTTTTTTCACACTAAACAACTGTTGCAGCAACTGCCATGTGTTTGTGACAATTGCAGTCAGACACGGGTTAAATGATCACCTTTTGTGACCTGACAAAGTCAACGGGGGAAGCCAGATTCACTTAACAACCAAGTTACTAACTTAACGGCTGTGATTCACAACTCTGGCCACAAACATTGTAAAATGGGGCAAAGCTCACTTATTGGGAATAGTGGGAATTTTAGGGGCCAATTATGGTCATAATTATGAACTACTTGTAATGCTCACAAAGTTTCAGGGCTGACAGGAGCCACAGCTCCATGCAACTTAATGAATTCTTGTCTTTTGTTTTAAAACACACTAAAAAAGTTACCGGCAATCTCGCCAACCAATCTGTAATTTATTTTCCTTCTCTCTACAAATCAAAACTATTGATTTATTGTTTGCATGTTGTACCACTCTACTTTCCAAGTCTTGGCTGTTTGCACTTTCAAAAAAGAACAACTCATACGTGCTAAAAGAATATCATCAGTCTTAAGCAATTAAAAGAATAACCGAGGGAAAATCCATATACTAGGGATGGCTAACCTTTTCATCATCGCATGCCGAAAGTGCCTGGGCCCAAATGCGTGCGCAGCCCACTTCCGGCATGCATGCCATAGGTTCGCCATCACGGCCGTATACACTACATTGCTTATGGGAGGATTTCCACACCATCACACCCAGTGTCAAAGACATGTAGATTCCCACAACCCTACCAAATTAGTACTGTGTAGAATTTTGAAAATGTTCCTGCTGTCTGCAAACGCCTTTTCCTCCAACCCGGAGGTTTTCCTAAAACTAGCAAAAAGGCAAATAAAATGGTAATCCACGAAGCCAAGGCCTTCATGCTAAAAGTGCCTCAAGGAGTTCCCACAGAGCCTTTAAAGTCAGGATAGCTTCGGGGATCGGTCAGATGACCGTGTGAGGCTGGGTGTGGTCCCAAAGACCGTTCCAGGAATAAACGATGCTATGTGGGGAAAAATGTGTCCTTCACACACAAGTCCTTGCTTTGCACAGAGCATTTCCTGAAGGATTCCTTTGATGCCCCACAGAAGGACGCTTGCATTTGTATGAAACTGACGTTGTTTGCTGAGAATACCTCCAGGCAGCAGAAGACCTCAATCCTAGAAGTATTTTAGAGCCTGGCCAAGCTACCAATGAGGCTGCAAACTATGTATAAAGCCAGGAACAGCCCCCTGAAACCTAGGACAGTTATGGGAATTGCCATCGATTTATCAATGCATCTCAAAAACTCTTTGAGTTGGAGAAAGCCGAGCTGATGGATTTATTTTATCCAGATGGGCCCAAATCTTTCTTCAGCAGAGGTTCTTGCGTTCATCTTTTTGAAGGAAGGGAATGCTCAAAGCCCTGTGTCAGACCGGCCCCAGTCTGTTCCCTTAGGAAAGAGAGACCCTTGATCAGGGATGGGATTCTACCGGTTCAGACTGGTTCTACAGAACCGGTTGTTATGATTCTGTGCAGTTCGGAGAACCTGCAAATTGTGTCCCTGGCCCACTTCACCCACCCCTCCCCTCCCACTCAGCCCTTATCCTGCCTGCCCGACATGGCTGACTGCATTCTCCCCGCCCAGTCACTCCTGATGGTTTTTTCCCCCCCTCCCAATGATCAGTTGTACGGTGTCAAGCCTGAAATGGCCACATGAGTAGCCAGTTTAGTTAGCCTTAGTATATATTCTTTTTCTTACTTTCTCTGTGGCAGTCATGGGGGGAAGTGTTTTGGGTTCGCCACATTCCTAAGGGCGGAGGAGTGGAGATAAAGAGAGTTGTTTTAGCTGGGTGATTCTTCTTCCCGTGGGAAACAAGCTGTCCATGCCTAGAGCCCCTTGAGGTGGAGATTTATGACATCAAGCAACAGTTGTATGACTTCTACTTGGAGGATGTGACTTTGGGGGATTGTTTCTAACTAATAATATTATGAGGTAGTTCCGGGTTGTGTCGGAGCCGGAATTACCACGGACTTTGCCAATTTGATGCTCTCCTAAATAAAAGAATTTGCTTTGGGAGATGGACTCCCATCTCTTCTTTTTCAATGGATTTCATCACTTGGAAACCTGGCATTCCGATGATCAGCTGTGCCGGGATCCCCCTTGCTGGCTTCTCTGAGGCCCAGAAGGCAAAAAGGGGCACACAGGGGGGACAGGTGGCGGTGGGGGCTGTGTGCCCCACCTGAGCTCTGTTTTTTGCCTTCTTGGGCCCAGAGAAGCCTTCTGGGAGCAAAAATGCCCCCCCCCCAAGGAGGCTTCCCTGAAGCCCAGAAAGCAAAAAAATGGGGAGGGCTGCCAAAAAAAGAGAAGAAGCCATGCCTGCCCAGTCACATGGCCACGCCCAGCTAGCCACGTCCATCTAGCCATGCCCATAGAACTGGTTGTTAAAAAAATTGAATCCCACCCCCTGCCCTTGTCTCCATTCAGGCCAAAATTGAATTTCCCCATGCAAAAATATACAACCTTTTTCTGTCGATCTATCCCACTCCTTGTGGGATAGATGCCATCCCATGAGCCATCCCATGAACTGGGGTCAAGGGGCTTTGGGAATGTCTGGGGTTTGGTGCAATCGACATTCCTTGAACAGCGCCTCCGGCATTTCCGTGTCCTTGAAGGCTGGCACGAACTGGTTCAAAGCATCCCTGGTCTTCCTCAACTGTCATTTCCCCCCTCTTTATTTCCCATCACAAACTAACACAGGTTTATAGCTCATTTATTCATCCCTCCCATGCTCCCTCCCCTCCCCCCAGTCTTTGATGGCAGGATGCCAGCAAGGCGCCAAGCCGAAGATTAATTCTGCTGGATTAACAGAATAACAGAGTTGAAAGGAACCTTGGAGGTCTTCTAGTCCAACCCCCTGCTGAAGCAGGAGACACTAAACCATTCCAGGCAAATGGATGCCCAACTTTTTAAAAACTTCCAGCGATGGAACATTCACAACTTCTGAACACAAGTCATTCTACAAGGTTAATTGTTCTCACTGTCAGGAAGTTTCTCCTTGATTTTAGGTTGCTTCTCTCCTTGGTTAGTTCCCATCCATTGTTTCTTATCTTTTATCATGCCCTTGTTGGAGTCCGATTCTGAGGGGGAGATTAGGCAGCTGATAGGGAGTGGGAGTGTGGATCCAGTGGCTGTGGAAGAAACAGGGGAAGGGCACAATCCAGCTGGGCATTCAGAGGAAGACCCAGGGCCATCCCCTCTTCATCCTAAGGCACGCAGGGAAGAACGGAGAAGGGAGCAACGTGACTTACAGAAGAGGAAAGGGCCCTGATCCCCTTCATTATCTTTGTCGAGGCTTATCTGGGTTTTGGGTCTCCTCCCAACTGTGAGTGCTGTGTTATCTTTTGGAAGTCTGCAATTTATCATCCTGGCCTGTCATGTTAAGTACTTCAGCGTGGTTTGTGTTGTTGTTTTTTTATTTCTAATTATCTTTACTTTGGATTCAGACTGCATTTCTTCCTTTGTAGACTGTTTTTGGAAGAGTTTGATCTCCATCCGAGGATAACTGGACATTGGGGACCAAGTTGGAGGCATTAAAGGGAATTTATTCTACTTTGGTGATTTTGTTATTTTTGTGCCACACCCCACGTCATCACATCTTTCCTTCTGTGTGCATGTGTGTGTGTGTGTGTGTGTGAGAGAGAGAGAGAGAGAGAGAGAGAGAGAGAGAGAGAGAGAGAGAGAAAGAATAGGTCAGGGCTTCAAACAACATCCTCTTTGCTTCCTGGACCTCCTCCTTCTGCGGCAGAGCCCCCTACCCCACCATCTCCCTCCACCCCTTCTCTTACCCCAAGCAGACAGGCAAGCCCACCTCCCTTTCCAAGGCTGAACCTCGGAGATGAGAATCAACTGAGCAAAACTCCCTTTAGGTGCAGCCGGCCGTGGGCCTCTGATCTGACATGCAAGATGTATTATCAGTAAAGTTAGCTTGAAAATAATCAGGCCTGGGGGTGGGTGGAAGCTGGGGGAGGGGGCATCTGTTTCTAATGAGAGGTACAAATTTAGACCTAACTCGGCATGATTCATGGTATCTGGCAAGTGGGCCAAGTTTTCGTACATTGATGCCATTGTAATGAGACCAAATGGGGGAAGCATGTCAGGAGAATCCGGGGGTGCCGAGGGGGGGGAGGTGGATGCTGAGAGGAACTGCTACTTTTTGTGGTTAACAGCCTCCCCCACCGCACCTCACCCCTTGCCCCAGGCTTAGGGGAGTAGCCTCATGTTCCTGCCATGCGCCCTCTTTCTCAGCACAGCCACATCTGGGCAAGGCTTTTGGAAAGCCCCCACCTGCCCCCCTCCCTGGAAGAAATGATGGGTTTGGAAATGCCACAAACAGTTTGTCAAAGCTACTGAGCAGCCTAAGGGAGGGGCCCACCCACCCCAGTTGCCCCAGGCTTGGCGGGTGGGACGGGGGGCTACCCGAAATGAAAACCAGGTTGGTGAAGCTGAGGCTACGCTCAGCCTGCTTAGGGCCATTCGGTCAGATTTCCCAGCTTAATTTCATTTAGTTGTCATTGCACCTCATACAATGAAAATTAAATGCCATCTTCAGTGTACGTTACAACTATGAAAATAAAACACAAACACACGTCCTTCGCCTTCTACACATTGAAAACCCCTGATATTGCACGCATGTTGCACCAGATGGTAGAATTCAATAGAGTTACTGCTGTGGTGGTATTCTACCGGTTTGGCCCGGTTCTACTGAGCCGGTAGCGCCAATGAGCAGTGGAGACAGAACCGGTTCTCTCCAAGACTCTGCTGTTGGGCCTGCCCGCCCGCCCAGGCTCCCATACTAGCCTTTATGTCCTACTTTTGAAGCGCAGCTGCTTTGCATGGCACGGCAAATTGATGCTGAAGCGACAGGAAGAGTGCAGGATTGCAGGAGGCGTGTTGAAAAGCTTCTGTGCCTGTGCAAAGTGCGTGTTTGGTGCGCACAAACATGCAAAATGTATGCGTGTGCAAATTGCACCCACTGAACCAGTGGTAAAATTTTTTGAAATGCACCAGTGGATAGCTGTTTTTCAGCCTATTTGTCCTTGTTTTTATTATTCTGTACTGTCTGCCAGATGGTCATATTTCAGAAAAAGGCTGCCCAGGATGAGACGGATCTTTGAAAATGTTTTGAACTTTCTTAAGGCAGCGGGAGCCACAAAGCTCTTCCAAAGAGGAGAGAGGGCAACCAATGATCCTCTGGGCAATGACATTAATCCTTTGGAGTGCTTTCCTATCTGCCCCTATGCGATTGGCAAACCATACAGAGGTGCAGTAAGTTAAGATACTTTCTCTGGTGCAGCGGTAGAAGGTTACCACCAACTTAACAACTGCAGTGATTGACTTAACAATCATGTTACTAGTCAGTTTACTTTACTTTATTGTCATTGCACTTCGTACAACAAAATTAAATAGCATCTTCAGTGTACATCATGACTATGAAACTAAACACACACACATCCTTCACATTCTATGTCGTTGAATTGAAAACCCCTGATATTGCATTAATATTGCACTATATATCAGAATTCAACAGGGCTCCTGCCCTGGGATACAAACTGTTTTCCAGCCTATTTGTCCTTGTTTTTATTATCCTGTACCGTCTGCCAGGTGGACATAGTTCCAGAAAAGGGGTGCCCAGGATGAGATGGATCTTTGAGGATGTTTTCAACTTTCTTAAGGCAGCGGGAGCCACAAAGCTCTTCCAAAGAGGAGAGAGGGCAACCAGTGATCCTCGGGGCAATGATGTTAACCCTCTGGAGTGCTGTCCTATCTGCCCCTGTGCAGTTGGCGAACCAGACACAGGAGCAGCTAAGTGAGGGCCCCCTACCCACCCACCCAGCCTGGCTGTCACAGGCTGCGGGGCTACCCAAAATGAAAACCAGGTTGATGAAGATGCGGCTGAGCTCAGCCTAGTTAGGACCGTTTGGTCGGATTTCTCAGCTTAGTTTCCTCGCTCTGTGCTGGGCTCCCCACCCCTCAAAGGGATCACTTAACGGAGTGGGATCTATTCCACTTTGCTCTTTTCCTTCATTCAGAAATGGGTTGGGGAGCCAAGAGCCGTGGGGCCCAGAGCAGAGTTGGGTCTTTGGGGTGGGCTTGGCGAAATCATGGGCTCTTCCCAGCAGGATTTATGTTTGGGAATATGAGAAGGACTTTGCTTTGCTGGAGTAAGGAAGGAAGGAAGCAAGGAGGGAGAGAGGAAGGGAAGAAGACTCCTCAATATTTGGAGCAGCTTTCTCCCAACCACAGCTCAACCACAGGCCCCATCATCCTCAGCCCATCTGACTTCCTGCAGGAGGATCATCAGGTTCAGATGAATTGGCCAGATGTGGTGAAGGTTGGCCCCAATATATCATGTTTGGACAGCAGGACTTGGGGGCATAGNATGAATTGGCCAGATGTGGTGAAGGTTGGCCCCGATAGATCATGTTTGGACAGCAGGACTTGGGGGCATAGTGCCTTGTCCTCAGAGAGCACAGCTTCAGATATCCTAAGAAGAAAGCCACAGCGAGACAAACTGGATGCATGGGGAAAAAATGATGGGAGCTTTAGTCTTGCACATCTGGAAGGTTCAGCAAATCAGATTTTTTTTAAAAAAAAAAAACCTATGTTGCAGAGAAACCTGCTTATTTTCCCAGAATATTTTCCTTCTTTTAAATCTCTTCAGTCGGAATTCTGAACACGTTCTTTATTTCTCTTTGTATCCTCATTTCTTGTATTTTATGGTCAATTCCTTGCTCACAATGTGTGTAATTTTATTTTCTTTTTCTTTTCTATCTTTCAATGAGAAGGATTCTGCCCAGCCTGGTTTGCTTTAAGTTCTGCTGTCCTCCTTTCTCCATCCTTTCTCGCTTATAAAGGAGCTCTCAAATCAACTTCCAGATGAAAAAACACAAACAACTCAATTTAAGAAAAATCAACACCCTGGCAAAACCAAACAGGGTAATCATTTTGATTCAAACAATTGCAAGGTTCAGAAAGAAAATGATTTTGAAAAGAGGAAATTGCCAGAAGTTGCCGGAAATGAAACAAGTTATAGGCGGAAGGAAGGGAGGGATGGAGGGAGGAAAAGGGGAAGGGGACAGATGGGAGAAAGGAGAGAAGAAAAGAAGGGAGATGAAGGGAAGGAGGACAGATGCAAGGGGGGAAGGAGAGAGGGAAGGAAGAAGCAGCAATGGATGGAAACTCATCAAGGAGAGAAACAACCTAGAACTAAAGATAAGTTTCCTGACACAGACAAAACAAACAACGCCAAAGAAAGCCAGATGGATAAAACCAACTACGATATTTATTGACCAGTTTTAAGAAGCTGCATTGACATGAACTCTACAGATGTATTCCACAGCTGGCTGGAATTGTCCACAAGATGGAGCCAAAGGGGGGGAAAAAACTACACCCAAGAAAAATAGGCACTCTCAAGCATTTTAAAATCCCCAAAGTAAAACTGACAGAAATTAGAAATTTGGAAGCATAAGAGAATGATTAATTTCCACAAGGAAGGCTTGTTAAAATGGAGAAGCAATTGCTATCATGTGAGCAATATTACTGCTTTGAATATTACTGCTAATATTATGATTACTCTTTCTCAAAATTAATTGTATCCAGACAATACACTATTCATGCACACATTGAATTTTTTACATTTAATAAAAACTTTTAAAATTATTATTTTTAAAATAACTGTATTGGACACACCATTTCGGTACTGAAAAATGATAACCAGCTCTGAGGTTTTTGCCACACAATGCTCCATAGTGTTGGAAGAAATAGCCTCTTGGGTTCAGTTCCAAGTGGGGGAAAAGACACTGGAAACATGGAAGCTGCTTGGAAAGATGCTTTATTGATGAACATGATGGGTTCCTGGGCAGAAAAGGGAAGAAATGCTGAGAGTCCCTGGGTTTTATACCGTTTTTGGCTTTGAACTTCCTGGGGAACAGGAAAAGTATCCTGACTGGTTGCTGTTAGAGGTCACAGCTAGCTTTGTAGGTTGCTTGTGTGCTAAGTTTGGTTGAAACTTGGTAGGTGGTTAAATGAAGGGCAATTATATGGCTCTGCCTGAAGGAGGTAGATCTTTGTTACGTAGAATAGACTGGTCCAGGCCTTAATGGCCCGTTAACAAAAGGTGGGAGAGCTGAGTTTCTGCCTCTCTGAGTTTCTACTTCTCTTTTAGGGGAAATATTCTGCCTTTTTAGTATATCCTAAAATATTTCATTTCCCTAGGAGAAGAGTGGGTTTTAACTTCCAACAGTAGTTAAACATTATTATCCTTTTCTTCCCACCCATTGTTGTGGTTAGCTGGCAGCAGGTGCAGATGGCTGAGGAGAGCGAGGACTCAGAGGAGGGGCCGGGACCATCAGGGAGTGGACTGCTGCCTTCAGGGATTGTGGGGGCTGGCAGCAGCGATGAGGAGGTTCCCGAGGAGCCTGTGCCAAGTGCGCCTGCGTGCAGGATTGCTCACAGGAAAAAGCAGCTACAACAGCATGGGCGACTCAGGAGTAAGGCTGCAAGGTAATGGCCCCTCCTTCAAGAAGATAAAAGCTAGCTGTGAATCGGACGTACTTTGCAGAAGGCAAAGACGTTTTGAAACTCCAGCCTCGTGGACATACCAGTATCCTGAGTTTGTATTTGAAGATTCTTGTATTGCAAATTATTTCTTATCTGTTATCTTTTGGCAAGCCTCACAGTTTGGCAAGGCTTGTGCTTATCACAGCTAATTATTTTGTAAAAGCATTCCAAGGTTTCTGTTCCTTTTGGATTGTGTTTGAATTGTTGGAAAAGGGCGTGGGTCAAAACACCCATAGAGATCACGCTGTCCAATTAAGAATCAGCCTTTTGTTTTGAGAACAGTTCCTTTCCTTGTTGGACATCTGCAGGAGTGACCTTGGTGGCTTCTTGGATCTATTCTTGGGTTGTCTGCATTCTTTCTTGCCCTTCCCTCCCCCCAGTTCGTGGCCGAGTTGAATGGTGATAAACATTCAAATGCCTGAGAAGACTTTCACACCTGACACCTGCTCCTTCTCATTTCTCCATCCAGAACATGCTTTCTTCCCCCGACACATGATGTGTTCCTTCAAGCCCAGCTTGGCCACCCAACTTTAAACCCAGACAAGCTGTGGAAAAGTACCAGGGAGGAAGGGGCTGAGAAAGGCAGAGGGTGGACAAGGGTGGGCACAGTGCTCCAAAGGTTGGGATGATGAACTCAAACGTTGTGAATCACCAAAGTTGTCTAGTTTTCTTCAGTGGTTCCACATTTTACTTTAATGTTCTTATTGCATGATCATTCTAATATTTTCCTTCCTTCCTCCCTGCTACTCTTCTTTCCTGCCTTCTTCTCTCTCCTCTCTCCCTCCCTTCCCCTCTCCTTCGCTTCCCTTCCTCTCTCCTTTCTTCCTCTTTCCACCCTTCTACTCTCTTCTTCCTTCCCTTTCTCTTTCCTCCCTCCCACTCTCTTTTCTCTTTCCTCCCTTCTAATCTCTCCTTCCTTCCTTCCCTTCCTCTCTCTTCTTCTTCCCTTCCACTCCTTCCTTTCCTTCCTCTTTCCTCCCTTCACACATCCTCCAGCATCTATCTTTCTTTCTCTTTTTTGGCAAAGTTTTTTTATTTTTAAATATACATCAATGGACATCATGGACAGTGTGGCGTCCAAGTGTCATTCATTTTGATACAAAAATAATATTGATACAAATGAGAATTATTGCATTAATCTAATTTACGTAGTTCTAATGACATTATACATATGTGTATCCCCACATAATGCTTTTTCAATAATTCAGTATTTGCTACATCCTTCTAATAATAACAATATTATTCTTGAGCACACCTGATAACATCTTTTTTCAAAATCTGATCTTAATCTCTAACATTCACTTTTAAATGTGTTAGGCAAAAATATGCATAACAATGTTCTCCCTATTTCTAATTTCTTAATCTATTCTAATTCTTAGTAAAATCTTTATTTTTTTTTTTAAAGATCTTTTCTATCCATCATCTCTCATTCTCTTGGAAGTTCCACTTCTTCTCTTGCCTCCCATATTCCTCCCTTGGCTCCTTATCTATGTCTGTCATATTCGACCCTCCAGCCTCTTTCATAAAAGAGAAAAATAGCAGTTAGAAATGTATTATTATTTTATTTAGATTTGATCTCACCTAAATTATTTTTATAACTCAGGATGGCAAACATACCTTATATATTACTTGCAGATTATCCTTACAACAACCCTGTGAGGTAGGTTTGAGGTGGCTGAGAGAGAACGACTGGCCCAAAGTCACCCAGCTATTTTTCGATGGCTGGCTGGGGAATTCTGGGAGTTGGATTCCACAGATCTTCAAGTTGAACATACCTTGTATAGAGTCTCCTGCTTGAGCAGGAGGTTGGACTAGAACAGGGGCCGCCAACCTTTTGGACCTCAGGGACCACCAAACTCATAATTTTAAATCCTGCATACCAGAGATCTTGGGAAAACCCCCCCAAAAAGTCTGCAGGAAAATTCTCCACGCCGTTTTCCTACAGGTTGATTGTTCTTCATTTGGAATCGCAGGATACCATCCCCAGCTCTGTTCTCAGAGAGAGAGAGACTTTTGGCTTCATGCAGGGAAAGCAGCAGAGGCAGCAGAAGTCTTTCTTTCTCTCCCCCAAACTCCGCCAGAAATGAGTCTTTGTGAGACTTGTCGCACCAGCGCAGCCTCTTGGAGCAGGAGGCCTTGCAGGGTCCCAAAGACTCATTTCTGGCAGAGTTTGGGGGAGAGAAAGAAAGACTTTGGCTGCTTTCCTTGCCTGCAGCCAAAAGCAGAAGAAGAAAGAAGCGGAAAGAAGCAGCCCGGTGGCCAGGCCAGGTATGTGGGGTGAGCGGGCAAGTTTCTCCCCTCCGCCCTTTCCCCCCTCGCATTGTTTGCAATGCAAGCAATGCAAGCCTTGTGTTCCCATGCAGCCTGGATTGCTTGGGGGGGGGCTTGGGGGGTGACCCTTCTCTGCAGACCATCAGTGGTCCCCGGCCCCCTGGTTGGCGACCACTGGACTAGATGACCTCCAAGGTCTCTTCCAACTCTGTTATTTAAATGCTGGTTCCGAATGGTCACTAGATGGCATCAGTCTTTTACTTTTCAAAACTCTCCCGCTGGCACAACACAAAACCTTGGTGAAACCGTTGTGTTTGCGTTTCTTCCGGCCTTTGCAGCACAACGCTAAGCTTCAACCTCCAGTCAATTTTTGGTGGCTTCATTGCAATCTTCGTGGACAGCAGTGGGTGGAAAACCAAAAAAAAACCTGGACCGTTAAAAATTCTCCGCCCCCGAAGTTAAAGGTCTTAAGGGGTCGCTCGTACTGGTCCGATTGAAGTCCACACACCTTAAAAGTTGCCAAGTTCAGAAACCGACGGACTGACCCTGGATAATTGATGGCTAGGGGCTCTGCGCATGGGCTCACGCAGTGAGGAATGCCTTTCGCTTGTGCATAGGTACAACTCCATCACACCCTGTGTCTTTCTCACTCTGATGGTGATGTTTCTCACCCAGTATTCAGGATTTCATCTCCAGAAACTTCCCCTTCCCAGACACCCAAAGTTCTCTAGATTTCCTCAGCGGTTCCACATTTTACTTTAATATTTTTATTGCATTATCATTCTAATATTTTCCTTCCCTCCTCCCTCTTCCCCTTCTTCCCTGCCTTCCTTTCTCTTCCTCCTCCCTTCCACTCTCTCCTCCCTCCTTCCCTTCTTCTCTCCTTCCTCCCCTTCCACTGTCTCCTCCCCCTTTCCCTTCCTCTTTCCTCCCCTCTTCCTCCCTTCCTTCCCTTCCTCTTTCCTTCCCTTCCTCCCTCCTTCCTCCCTTTCCACTATCTCCTCCCCCTTTCCCTTCCTCTTTCCTCCCCTTTTCCTCCCTTCCCTTCCTCTCTCCTTCCTCCCCTTCCACTGCCTCCTCCCTCCTCCCCTCTTCCTCCCTTCCTTCCCTTCCACTCTCTCCTCCCTCCTTCCCTTCCTCTTTCCTCCCTTCCTCCCCTTCCACTGTCTCCTCCCCCTTTCCCTTCCTCTTTCCTCCCCTCTTCCTCCCTTCCTCTCTTCCTTCCCTTCCACTGTCTCCTCCCTCCTTCCCTTCCTCTTTCCTTCCTTCCTTCCTCTCTCTTTCCTTCCTGGGCCAACTTCAAGCCCCCTCCACCAAAGGCGGAAAGGCCCGAACAAAGGGGCTTCTGAGAGAGTGCAGAGTCCCACCAGTCCCCACCCACTTGCCCTTGTGCCACACCATCCACCTCAAGGGGAGCAAGAAAAGGAGGGAACCCCCGAGTCCCATCCCCGAACTCCCCAGCACCCCAATGGGGAGGAACGAGGCGAAAGCTTCTGAGCACCTGCAGAGCGCTTCTCCCACTCCCCCCTGCTTCGAGACTGGGGGGGGGGGAAGAGCTTCCTTTCCAGGAGGGGAGAAGAGAAGGGGCGCCTCTGAGCACGTGCAGAGTGGTCTTTCTCTCCCACCCACCCCCGATTGCAGGAAAAGAGCAGCCCCGTTTCCAGTGGGTAGAACAGACAGGATGGCCTCTGAGCACATACAGAGTTCTCCCCCAGGAGGGCCTAGTTGTCCCTGAGCACTTGCAGAGGGCTTCCCCCCCCCCGCCTCCCCCGAGATTGCAGGAAAAGAAGTCCCGGCTCCCTGTGGGTCGATGGCATCTGAGCAGGTGCAAAGTTCTCTCCCAGGAGGGTGGAGGCGGAGGTGTCCCTGAGCACGTGCAGAGGGCTTCCCAACCCCCCCACTCGAGATTGGAAGGGGGGGAGAAAAAAGGACCCTACGGGGGTGGGGGGTGGTAGAAAGAGACGGGAGCGCCTCTGAGCATGCGCAGAGTTCCCCTCTCTGGAGGAGGCGGGACGCCCCTGAGGGCTCGGGCGGAGCTCTCGCCGCGGCGGGCCCCCAGCGCGCAGGCGCGGCCCCTCCCTCCCCTCCTCTTCCTCCTCCCCCCTCCCTGCCCCCTC